>KV722342.1:0-121937 GCA_001687445.1 Obba rivulosa
TCTCGGAGATGAACCCTTATAGGGCCTTGGCGCCCGTACAAATTAGCACCTTACAAGGGTGATTACATAAGCGGATGATGTCCGGACTGAGGTGTGCAGCGCACGAGTGAGTGGCCCACATAACTTCGGTTATCCGGTGGCTGTGGCGCGAGGCCGATCAGCTCGGCGGTGCTCAGCTAGTTACCCCTGCGCGGAATATACTCTCTCTTGAACTCTATCGGTAGATAGGACCGCTCTTGTACCTATGTAGTACGCGGTATATAAATGCGTGAATAAAAAAAAACTTATATATTGTGGGCGAATGTAGTTGAACTTGAGCCACGCGGTCACGTGAGCGTGGTAGGCGCGAAAGCGCAGGAAAGCGCTGGCCACATTGCGCCCATGTGGTATCCCCTATGGACACACATTCTGCATGAGATGTTCCGCGAAATACAGCGTGTTCTAATCACTTCACAATTCCCGGTGTGGTTCACTGAAGAAGACAACGAGAACAGCCTAGCCGGCACTCCAGGGGGCTCGGAGGGTGGCGGAGATTATAACGAAGAGGATGTCAAGGGGCTAGACATGACCGAGCTTCGCGTCGCTCTGTATGCCGCTGTTGCAGAAAATGGTGCTACTGCATTTCGAGGTACGCACGAGGATGCTACTGTGGAGGCGTCGCGGTTTCACAGGACATAGGCTCATCCATTGCTGCTATGGGCAAGGCTCACCTCGAAGTCGCACCTGAGCGATTTGATGAAAGCGATTTCGAAAGTCCATTGAGCGCGATGTTGTTCGCATATATTGCAGCTACGAAGGCCGAAGCACATGCTACCAGTCAGATTATTGACAATGCATGCCTATCACTGAAGGTCAAACGTACAAGGCGGGTCAATGAACAGTATGACGGTATCCAAGTTTACTATGTCACAATCCTCGTTCTTGTGAAAACAAGAAATTCCCGAGCCTATCTCACAGTCCCGAACAGTTGATACGTTTCGTGCGCGGACAAGTAGTGGCAATGTCTTTGCGAGTGCGGGCTCAGGTTGCATATATTTCTGGCCATTGGTGAGTAGGTGATATCAAATGAATACCTGATGCTGATGTTCCTGAAGATTCCTCGAATACAAGGGGACTCGGCAGATCTGGTTATACGGTATACCGGGGAGGGGTGGTGCAGTTGATGAGCGAAGATGACCTGGGTCGAAGAAATGTTAAAATTACCAGTGAAGCATGCTAATGCGCTCGGATTACTGGTGATTGGTGATTGTAGACGACCAAGCACCATAACTCAACCATCTTGGCGGTCATAAGCCATAAGCCACAAGCCACAAGCTACAGGGAACCCTGAGATAAGGTTAGGTGCAGCTGTGTTTGCATATATTTGGGCGCCGACACAGACTTCCCTGATCCGTTAGAGTCATCACGAGCTCCTCCTGGCAACGGTTTTAGACACCTTACGATAGTGGGAGTAGGATAACCCGAGTAATTATATCTGACTGGTCGGAGCTGCGGTAGACTGGTGACGCTGTGCATGGGAGACAGAGGCCTGGAGGATGTGAGGTACGACTCTATAGTCCTATTGTTCTTGAAGTTGTGGCATATGACTCACTTCATCTCTCGTCGAACACTAATTCCAGTATATTCAACTCAGGAACAGCTTGATGTGATATACGTCCGATCCTCTGATTCCGCGCGGCTGAACGTTCTACGTCAGATGTATCAAGTTTGAACGATCTGACGCGTGGGTTGGATCACGGCAGGTTTCCTGGTGTGAAGCGCCTCGTCCAGAGCAAGCAACTGTTGCTGGATGCGTATTATGTGTACAGAGACTGCACGGAGAACTCGGAAGCGCAGCGATGTGGTGGGAGGAGAGTGCCTGGCAGGACGGTCGGCTTATTGTCTATGCGTGGGAACTTACGGTATGGAGGGTCAATGAGGGCGTCTAGCGAAAACCATTGTCTCGCTTCGTCCAGCAAACAATAAAGACAAAAAGCTATGGCTTGCGACGGTCTACCCCCCATCTCCTTCGCTCTTTGCTTTCTACCATCCTTGCGACGCGCTGCGTCCCGCCGAACTCGACATGGCGGCTACGCCCACAACCGCGACAACCCCCGACGCGTCGAGCTGTCATCTTCCTCCGACCCCGCAATCCACGAGCACACTGAACTCTGAACCTCCGGCATCACAAACGACACCACAGACAACACCAAATGCCCCTCTACAACCATCACTCCGACTCCTCTTTTCCTTGGTACCGCGTCGCGACATGTACTTCCTCGTCTTCCCGGCGATCCTCACCTCCATGTTCGCGGGCGGTATCGCGCCATTCATGACATTCGTTATTGGCCAGGCATTCGATGCATTCGCAGACTTCCCAGTAACACCAAACCCGCCACAGTCAGCAAAGCAGCAGCTCCTGCACAGCGTAGGCATTACCGCAATCGAACTTCTGGCGCTTGCTGTAGGCGCCCTCGCGTTGAGCAGCGTCACCTCGAGCCTTTGGATATGGGCCGGCGAGCGCAACCTGATGGCCGTACGCAAGCGTGTATACGCAGCAGTGACGCACAAAGACATGGTCTGGTTTGACACTAAGATGGGCGCCGACGAGTCTGTCCAGACAGAGGGCGACGGCCCAGTAGGCGCCGGTGGGCTGATGGCCAAGTTTGCCAGGTATGTAGATCATCACCCCGCCAGTTTCATCGAGGACTAAAGCAGAGTCATGCAGAGAAACCGACGATGTCCGGATGGGCTCGTCCTTGGCTGCTGGCTATGTAATTCAGTATGCGACAACCACGGTCACCTGCCTCATTCTCGCCTTCACGCGCTCCTGGTCGCTCACTCTCGTCATCCTCTCCGCCGTCCCCGCCCTGATGCTCATCCAGGGTTTCTCTCAGGCAGCTGTGACTCCTGCGCTCGCTGCTGAGCGCGCTCAGACTGCCGCCGCCGCATCGCGTGCTGACCGTGCGCTCGCGGCCATCGCCACCGTCAAGGCTCACAACGCGCAGCAATTCGAGCAAACACAGCTCGAGGGCGTCCTTGCACGCGTGCAGGCGGCCGCGCAGCGGTGCACGGCGATCTGGGGCGTGACAAGCAGCTGTGCGCAGTTCGTCATGATGGCGATGTTCGTCCAGGGCTTCTGGTTCGGCTCGAAGCTTGTCCGCGAGGGCAAGAACAGCGCCGGCGACGTCATGGCGGTCTTCTGGGCATGTCTCATTGCGACTAGCAACCTGCAGATGTGCGTGCCACAAATGATTGTACTCAACAAGGGCAAGTGCTCCATGGCCGCGCTGCTCGCCCTCGCCGAGTCGGACGTCGACACACCCGCGCCTCCACTTCCCGGTACTCCTTTATCGGCTTCCTTCAGCCATGTGGGCAAACTGTCGCGCAAGAAGACGCACCTGAGGAAGATCGTTCCCCGCAAGTGCCATGGCGAATTTACTTTTCAAGATGTATCCTTCGCCTACCCATCCCGGCCAACGCTTCCTGTCCTGAGCCACATCAGCCTCTACCTCCCCTCGCATGAAACTTCTTTCATCGTTGGTGGCTCTGGCTCCGGCAAGTCGACTATCGCTGCGCTGCTCCTTCGCATGTACAACCCGTCCTCCGGAGAGATCTTGCTCGACGACCAAGATGTGGCATACCTCGACGAGTCATGGTGTCGCGCACATGTTGGTGCCGTTAGCCAAGGTTGTGTTCTCTTCGACGGGACTGTGCATGACAACGTCGCGATCGGTGTTGCCGCTTCCGGATCTGGACGGAAGCCACAAGATGTCACCAGGAAAGAGGTTGAAGCTGTATGCAGAGCAGCTCTCATGCATGAGTTTGTTTCCGACCTGCCCAATGGCTACGACACGCAGCTTGGAAATGGCGGCGCGAATCTGTCCGGTGGACAGAAGCAACGGCTGGCCATTGCACGGGCATTGCTGCGCAACCCAACTGTCCTTATTCTAGGTAAGTTTAGGGTCAAGTTGGGCACTGAAGCATATGACTAACTTGGTTTTGTCGTGCAGATGAAGCGACGTCCGCGCTGGACGCGACATCTCGTATTCTCGTATTCGAGGCGATCAAGCGCTGGCGGCGCAACATGGCGACTATCGTCATCACTCACGATCTTTCACAAGTTGGCCCAGAGGACTTTGTCCATGTTCTTCGCGAAGGTGTCCTGGTCGAGCAAGGCTTCCGTAACGTGTTAGAGACCTTTTCGGACAGTGTATTCCGGCAGATGGTCGACAGCCAGCATGCGACTGGTGGTTTCCCGACGAAAGGCGATGATGAACCTGGCCCGGCGCCCGTCGAGATATTGGAGAAGCAGGAGGAGGAGAGGGAAGAGGAGATCCAGGCAGCCGCCAAGGCGAAGGTGCTCAGGCACCAGAGCGTCTTGCCCTCCCGACCCCTCACACTCGGAAACTGGATGTTCGATGCCGTGGCTGAACTCACCAAGCCTAATGCGAGCCTCGCACCCGTCACACAGTCATCTCGCGACCCCCGATCTCTCAGCCGTCACATCCCGATGGAAGACCTTGATAGCCACAGCACGAAGGCTGAACGCCGCAAGACCCTTCATATTGATATCCCCTCTCTCTCTTCCCCTGCTGCCACACATAAGACCCTCAGCCACCGCTACAGCCTGCAATTCACTCCTGTATCTCCTAGTTTCACTTTCGACCGCTCCCCGACCATGATCGTCGACGACGATGAGTTCGACCGGGAAAAGCTCGCCATCGAGCGTAGTGCCGCGCACGTAACGCAACAACGGACAAAGCGGGTGCGGACGCGATGGGATGAGAAGAGCCTTGCAGTGCTGACATCGGTCAAAGTCGAAGCTCCAATGGAAGCCAATTCCGATGTTACAGCCCCTTCTGCGCCTCAGCAATCTTTCCAGGCTCTTCTCCGCGAAATTTACCCCACCGTTCCGCACAAGCCATTCATCGCCTTCGGAATACTGGTTTGCCTTGCTAGTGGCTCGGTGACGCCTATCTTCTCCTACTTGCTCTCTCGCCTCATGTATGAAGTGTCCATCGGTGCTCAGCACGTCTCCACTATCAACCTCTACGGCGGAATCGTTCTTGGCGTCGCGGCTGCTGACGGACTTCTCATCGGGCTCAAGTATTACGTGATGGAGACCGCGGCGATGAGCTGGGTGACGCGCATCCGCAACCTATGCTTCCGCCGTGTACTTGCGCAGGACAAGAAGTGGTTCGATGAGCAAGAACACTCTTCGGCACGTCTTGTTCAGGTGCTCATCAAGGACGGCGATGACGCGCGTTCGCTCATCGCGACTGTCCTGTGCCAGAGCGCAGTTGTCGCGTCAATGCTTGGGATTGGCCTCATCTGGGCCCTTGCACGCGGGTGGCAGCTGACTCTCGTCGGATTCGCGATTGCGCCGGTTTTTGCCTTGACGATGGTGGTGCAGACGAACCTGGTGGCCAAGTGCGAACTCCGGAGCAAGCGCGCCCGCGAGGAGGTAGCAAAGAGCTACTACGACGTGAGTACTCCTGAATCCAGTTTAAGACGGTTGCTGACATACGTGCAGGCTATTTCTAACGTCCGCGCTATCCGCGCTATGGGTTTTGAAGAGACTTTCCAGGAGAAGTTCGACCAGTCCGTTGATTCTGCGCTCCGCACAGGCGTACGAGGGGCATTCGTTGAGGGCTGCAGCTATGGTGTCGCTAGCAGTCTCATCTACCTCGCCGAAGCCCTACTGTTCTATGTCGGCGCGGTGCTGATCGCACGCGGCACGTACAGCTACCTGCAGATGGTCCAGGTCCTCAATCTCGTTGTCTTCTCCGTCTCCATCGGCTCGCAGCTCATGGCTTTCAGTGCGTGCCTTGTTTCTTTCTGCACTCTCGATTGGCATTGACAGGTTTGTTGCAGCCCAACGCATCGCCAAGTCCGTCCAGGCAACCCGTGACTTCAACGAGCTCCTCAAGCTCTCCGAGACGGACGCCGAAGAACAGCGCGGCGTGCTCCACCCGCCCATCTATGGTCCCATCTCCTTCGAGCGCGTCTCCTTCGCCTACCCCGCCCGCCCTGACGTCCCCGTGCTGCGCGACCTCTCCCTCACACTCAGCGCGGGCGAATGCATCGCTCTCGTCGGCGCATCCGGTTCGGGCAAGAGCACCGTCGCCGCGCTGCTCCAGCGGCTGTACGAGCCCGCCTCCGGTCGCATCACCGTTGGCCCGCGGGGGTACGCTACCGATCTCTGCAGCACGGATGTACACCACCTCCGCGGAGGCCTCGCCGTCGTCTCGCAGCAGCCACACCTCTTTGACGCCAGCATCTCCGCGAACATTGCGTACGGCTCACAGCTCACGCAGGAGGAGGTCCGCGCGGCGGCCGCTCAAGCATACATCGCCGACTTCGTCGAGTCGCTTCCCCAGGGATACGAGACGAACCTCGGCGAGGACGCCTCGCTTGTGTCGGGCGGCCAGGCCCAGCGCCTACAGCTCGCTCGGGCAGTCGCTCGGGCGTCACGGGCTGGCGTGCTCGTGCTCGACGAGGCGACGAGCGCACTTGATGGTGCTAGCCAGGGAGCAGTTCTTGGTGCATTACGCGAGATCATGAAAGGGCGGACAGCACTCGTCGTGACACACAAACTATCGGTGATGCAGATGTGCGACCGTGTTGTTGTGATGCAGGATGGACGTATTGCTGAGGAGGGGACATACGAGGAGCTCCTCGCGAAGCGTGGTGTGTTTACTCAGCTGGCGAGCGGAGGCGAGTGGATTGGCGACGAGTGAGCGGTTCTTTTTCTATTTTGACGTTCCGAATGACCAGGCGTCGTTCTGGCTGCCGTACATTTATATCTTCACTATCTTCTCATCGTATTTCTCTCTCCAGTTCGGCGACTTTGGCGGCGAAATATAAGCAACACCTTCGATATTCGATTACTCACTATTATTTGTATGCATGCACGCATAGCTGCGATGTCTCACCATGTAGTACCACCACATAGCATGTTACAAAAGCATTGTACTATGTTGCAGTCACTAGGACTAGACGAATGAACGATCTGTTACGAATCCCATTGATCGCCTAGCCAGAAGGAAGATTATCTCAACCTACAATCAATTGACTGGTATAATACCGTGATACAATTGGAAACGATGGCCTCATGAACTTCGTCTCGACCAATGCTATCAATACACAAGTTGACCTCTGTAACCCGTACTGTCAGCGATGCGAGTCAAACCATAATGTATCAGGATTCAGGACTCACCCGTCCACGAAGTATTCTTGTCCGGTCATATAACTCGCATGCTCGGACAAAAGCAAGAGAGCCATAGGCGCCATCTCGTGTGGTTTGGCAAACCGACCCAGTGGAAGATGCGTAGCTTGGTAATCACGTATCTTCTGATCCATACCAGAAGTTTGATCGGTTTCCACTACAATGAAGGAAGAAACTTGTGAGCACTCGAGCGAATCGCATCCGCAAGTGTGGAACGCACCGTAGCCGGGTGAAAGTGCATTCACCCGGATGCCGTGCCCGGCCCACTCTGCCGCCACTCCCTTGACTAAGTTCGAGACTGCGGCCTTCGAGGAGTTGTAAAAGACCTTGGGGTGCGCATGGGTTCAGGATATGGACGTCGCGAGGCTAGTCGCAAGTGCAGCCTCACCTGCGTCAGGGGCTTGTTCGTGCCAGCTTGGTTGATGATCTGAGAGCTCATGCTCGCAGTGATCACGATGGAACCCCCCTGGTGTTCTTGTTTCACCCAAAGCTCTGCAGCGGCTCGCGCCGTGTTGAAGACGCCTAGAACGTTCACATTGTAGACCTTCTCGAAGTCGTCCTTGGTAAGCTCCAGAGCGGGCTTCACAACCGACACGCCGGCGTTCTGGAAATAACCGTAAGATACAATAAGTCAGCCACAAAGCATTACTCACGGCAACGAGTCCTGTAATTGGACCCATCTCCGAGTCAATCCTCTTCAAAGTCTTCACGACAAGATCTGTGTCGGAGACGTCGCATTGATATGCCTATATGGTAACTGGGTTATATACGGGAGTATACACTGCTGGGTTAACGTACTTGGCATTGGGTGCCAGTGTCCTTCGCGATGTCCTGGGCTACCTTGTCGGCATCCCTGGAACTTCTGTAGATGATGGCGACTCTGGCACCGGCCTTCGCGCACGCCTGAGATATGGCGAGTCCGATTCCGCGGTTTCCGCCGGTGATAACGATGCATCTTTCTAGAAAGACCAAGAAAATTAGAACGAATGTGCTCCCCTAACGATATTGCCAATCTCGCACCGGCCAGATTGATGGAGAAACCTCTAGTGCGCGCCATGATGAGAGCGTTCAGCGGGACGCAAAGGGGAAAAGTCGGGAAGGGACGCCATGTCAAACTCTGGCTTTTATGTCGTCGCAGCGCGTCGGCGTCGCGGACACTAACGACAGGCAAGGGCGATCGCCTGCTGCTGTGACGCGCTGCCCTCGACGCGTGACGTCATGACGCGACACGCCTTCCCCGATTTGGCAAGTGTAGTTGAGAGTCTTCCTCAGGGCAATATGCAATTAATGCCTCCCCACGGACTAGCTCAAGGAACCTTGAGGTTGCGTCGCCGACTGGTCATCTGAAGCATTGAGAGCAAAATCGAATACTGATTATCGCAATGAAAGGCAAAAATACAATGGGGTGAATACAAAGCCCTACATAGGTATAAATCCAATGCGGGTATCTAGCTGATGAACAAAAATTTGGCACAACAGTCGATCAACACAGGTATACCAGTGGTAACATATATCAATGAGAATCGTCAAGATTGAGGTAGTCCCAGTCGCTAGCGGTCAGTAATCAACATTATATCGTCACAAGATCATCTCCTTCGCTTATCCATCGACACCGTCTGCATTTATAGTACCGCTAGCCGCGATGGATCGAGCCACGAGGTGAGCGCGGTCCGAAGAGTCCAGGGCTAGGCTGTTCGGGCACCAGGAGCATTGGCGTAATACCGCCCTCCGGTGGTGAAGGCACAAGTCCCGGATCCACTGTTCCGAACATATCATTAGAGTCGTCTTCGTACTATTGTCTGAAAGACACTCACCTTGCCAGGTAGCCCATGACGAGATCGGCGGACGCGGCTGCGCTGGAGGGGGAGGAGGCGCTGACGGGCCGGGATCAGGGGGAGCCGCTGACTGGCTTCGCCGTGATCTGCGACCAAGGCGAGTCGGCACAGTGCGCCAGCCCGGCCGCACTGGTTGCTGTGGCTCTTCGGGCGGAGGGGCTGGGGCCTCTGGGGCAGAAGCTTCCGGAGCCGCTGCACAAGGACCTGTCGACGGTCTCCTGCAGATGTCCTGCCTTAACCCGATAGTCATACAACTTCTATGTAGAACTTACCAGTCTGGATCGAATTCGCCTCCAGGACCATACTTCGCCTTCATGCACATGAGACAGCCAAGTTGGCTACACAAGCACGGTGAATTTCGACACTTACTAGATCTAATAAAACTTACTATTCGAGATTGCGCTTCTCTTCGCGCAGCCTGCCTACTTCATTCAGGAGCATTCGCACTTCGCTTGCCAGCGACCGGCTGAACTCCTCGAGGTACTGTGAACGGACGTATCAATACCAAAAAAAATATGTAGACAAAGTCCCCGACTCACGCCTCGAACATTGAACGGCACCTGCTCATTCGCAGTTGCCTTCACCTGCGCCACAGTGTCATCATGATACCTCTTGCACTCCTCAGCCCAAGCTAAAAACGTATGATGAGCGATCAAAACTATGTTTCTTCCTACCACTACACCTACCATCACGCATTGCCCTGATACTCTCCAACTGCTCGGCCTTCATCCTCTGCAGCTCCTCAATGATGTGCTGGTTGGCTGTAACACATTGATTAATCCCCGTGGTAGTATCTTGAGAGAAGAACGTACTTGGCAGATCAGCATTGGCAGCTCGCTCCTGCTCCATTCTTTCCCTCTCCTGAGCCCTCTCGTCGAGGATCTGCTGGACCATCTGACGCAAATCTGAGCACTTCGTGCTATCCTCCTCCCGCCACTGCTGCTTCTGGCTCCATCTCTCGTCCATCTCTTCACGCTTCCTCGCTAGCTCATCTCTTTGTTCCGAGACGATGCTTGTGATATCTCCAAGCTGCGCGCGCACGGCCTCGTCGCGCTCGATGAGTTCCGCGCGTTCGCGCTCACGGCGTTCCGTATCTTCAGCAAGACGCATCGACCGTTCGTCCTCCAGCTCGTTACGTACGCGCGTAAGTTCTTCCTCGAGAGCAGCAATTCGGCCCAGGTGCTCTTCGTCCATCCGCGCACGCTCCGCTGCCGCCTCTTGCGCGAGGCGCACGGTTTCTGCCCTCTCCGCCTCGATCTGACGCATCATCTCCTGCCGCTCGAGTGCAACGATCTCTGCTATTTCACGTGAATGCTGAGACTGCGCGTCTTGTGCAACGGTTCGCATGCCCTCGATGATGGATGCAGTGTCCAGGCCAGGAGCAACTTCTGGCGAAGGCACCGGCAGCGCCGCTTCGCTAGTGGGACGTACGGGTGCCTCTCCGGGTGTTGCGACATCGAACATTTCTGACGGAGCAGTCTCCGGCGCTCCAGGCATCTCTGGCACAGGCTCTTCCACAGGAGGCACCGGCGGAGGCGGGGGACAAATTTCGGCCAGACGCTGCTGGAGGTCTCTCCAGACGGCGTCGCGACGCTCATTAGCCTCCTGATCACGACGTTGCTCGTTCTCGAGGAAGATTCGCTCGCGTTCGTCCTCGTGCTCGCGGAAGTCTCGATCGCGCCCTTCCTCCGCTGCTTGTAACGCGTCCAATGTGCCCGCCACCTGCCGCTCCATCTCACCGAACCGCTCGTGCCGCTCGCGCTCTGCGTCGGCAAACCCGAGGTCACCGGGTCCAGAAAGTCGCTGCACAGCGGGAATCACTTCACTGGGTATTGGACGGGTAGCAGTAGGCCGCAAGTGCGGCTCGGGAACGGGGATAGTCGGTGAACGCGGACGAATCGGGACTTCCTCTTCCACAAATTCTCTCGGAACAGATGGCTCGGCTATTGTTGGAGTATAGGTGGGAACGCGCGTTACTGTGGGCGTACGCTCGACGGCAGGCATTGCAGGCGGGTACGCCACAGTAGGGACCTCGGACGGAGGATGCACTTCGATGGGAGGACGTGCCTCAACTGACGGTTGAAAATCAGCAGGGGTGTGTGTCGGGAAATACGGCTCAGCATGTTCTTCGAATGGTACTTCATGTTCAGGAACAGTACGCCCAGTAGGTGCACGTGTACCTGCAAGCATGTTAAAGCTGTGAAAATTGTCGCATAGCATATCCTTACCAACTGCAGGTGTTCCCCTGTCTGCCTCTTGGTACGCTCGGTGCAAGGCTGATGCTGATTTCACAGATGAGCACATAATAGCACTGAGTAAAGCTAAACAATCTTACCGTCACTTGGTGACCTTGTTGGTCGTACATGTTCGGGAACTAGACAGAGTTAATCAGCGCTGCAAAGTCAAGATAGAAGCCGCATCACTCACTTTCCTCTTCCGAATACGACGGCCGACGTGTCACTGAAGCACTATCAGCACATACAAACTTCCAATAGTTCAGATGTTGTGCCACTCGCCTTGACTAGGTCCCCTAGTTGGTCTTGAGCGTGGCGGACTTGGACTTTGAACGTGTATGATTGTAGGTTGACGTTCAGGAGAGTGACCTCTACGAATCACGGTGGGAGGGTGTACGAAAGATTGACGGGAGGGAGAGCGAACAGGCAGACCGGGCTCCTCATGCTCCTCAAAAGGCGGAGAAGCTCGGCCAACGCGAATCAAATGAGGAGCCCTAGTTTCGCCTTCAGCTGAGGGTGGAGATCGGTCTCCAGTTCGCACTCGTATAGTTGCTGGAGGCGGACTACGACGCTCCGAGCGGGCTGTACGATGAGACGGCCGACGCTCACTCTGAGGCTCCGGGGACCGATGGGACCGATGAGTAACATGAGGTTCCTCCGCTTCAGTATGTCCAGTAGGGCTACGTGATCTATGTGATCGTGGGAGTCTATGTCTGTGAGGGTCTTCGGGACTGATAGAAGAGTGTCGCGACGGATGCACACGACGGGGGTCTCGATCAGAAGGGGTGGCACGTCGGTGAGGGTCTTCGGGGCTAACAGAACGTCGCGACGGACGCCCACGACGCGTGTCTCGGTCAGAAGGGGTGGGCGAACGCTGTATTATATGAGGACGTTCGGGTTCCTCACGATCAGTGAATTCCGGTCCACGTCTATGTCCGCGTAGACGCCTACCCGAAGGGTCATATTCAGGTGATTGCGACCTCGGCCCCGCGACGAATGTCGAGGTTCGTGCAGGCGAAGGACTGCGTCCAATTCTGATGAGGTGTGGCTGATCGCCCCTGGGAGAGTGCCTGTGCGAATCTGTGCGCAGAATGATTGGACTACCACTTCCGTACGATCGAGAACGAGGACGATCTGGCGAATGGCGTCCAGAACCTCCCGTACGGATGATGATGGGCGATGGCGAGCGCCCGCTTCCCGGTATATAGGGCCCGCTTGGAGGACCTCCCATTACAGGAGGAAATGGAGGTCCAGAGTGCACAACAATCGGCGCAGTTGCACCAGGTGGAGCGTAGTGAGGTTCATGAGGCCCATCCCGCTCAGAGCGCGAAGGGGAGTAACGCGAGGGCCTGTCCCGCTCGGAGCGTGACGGAGAGTAACGTGACGGCGATCGTCGACTTGAGCGCGATCGCGGAGGGTGTGGGAGGACGACTGTTGTAGGCTGAGGTGCTTCACGAACATCCTCAGGAGGTATCCCTGAGGGAGGGACACCGGGAAATGGCATAGGCTGTTGAAATGGCATACCTGGTGGCGCTGGCAGGATGGTTATCGGGAGGGGTGCAGGTTGCTCAGCCGTTGGCAGCGGCGGCTGGGTAACAATCACTTGGGGCTGCGCTGGCTGCAAGTCCGGGTGTCTAGGAGTTCCGGGAGCTGGAACAGAAGGGGCGATAGGGGTAGCATATGGGGGTACCTCCTCACGCACTGCCTCAGGTAGAGGCGTCCGCTCAGATCGATGAGGAGAGTACGCCCCAGGTCGGTCGGCATAGTCCTCCGATGGGCGACCACGTTGGTCGGTATAATCCTCTGATGGATGACTATCGGACGGTCTTGATGAAGGAAGTGGAACCATAGTAGGCACTTCACCCGGAATCTGAGGAGGCTGGACTACAACCTGCGGCACTGGCAAAGGCGGTCCAGTAGGACCAGGAGGTGGTATGATCGTGATTGTTTGTCCCTCCGGCGGAGACTCCAAAGATCTACTGTCGATCGACCCCGTCCCACTGGAGGACATGGGAGATGGGATTACTCTCTCAGGCTCAGGGAACGAGGGTTGTCCAGGTCCAGGCATAGGGAACGGAGGTTGTCCAGGCCCAGGCATAGGGAACTGAGGTTGTCCAGGCCCCGGAGGGTAGTCTGTCATAAATTCAGGTCCAGGGATTACCGGCACATAGGGCATAGATGGTTGAGGAAAACCAGGTGGAATGACCGGAGGAGATCTAGGCATGTGTTCTGGAGGGATGACAGGTGAAAAGGGTGGGCTTGGCGTTCGGCGATCAGGCCATGGCGGACTTCGACCAGAAGGGATTACGTGCGAATGAGGCACGAAACCAGGCGGTAACATAGAAGGTCCCGGCATAACACTTCCCGGAGGCGGAAGGACAGGAGGCGGAGGCTGAGGACCTGGAGCAATCATCACTGGTGGAGGTGCTCCTAACCAATGCCGTAAGGCGATGAACCTTCAGCATCCAATTGAATCCGTCACTCACCTTCTCGTCTCCTGATTTCGTCCAGAATTTCCTCCCTCAGTTGATCAATTCTAGCAGTTACTCCACGGAGCTCCGCATGTCGATCATGAACGTCTCGTTCCAGCCATTCGTTCAGTGACCTGAGATATCTCGTTGTTTCTCGCTGCTGGTCGAACGAAGCCAGCTGCGCATCGCGATTGGCCTACTCAGGATGGATCAGTGACAAAAACATCTAGTTGAAGAGGCAGTGCACACCCGCAGCAATTGCAATATGTCATCCCACGCAGCGGGTAGTTGCAGAACAGCCTGTAAAGGTATCAGCAATTCCTTTCTTCACAAGTCAACAGGCAGAACAACATACGGGAGGTAGCACTGGTACGAACGGAGCAGGCGGAGGCGCCGGCTGCTGCGACATCATAGGAGGCGGCGGTATTACCCCGGGTAACTCTCCGACGCGAGGCGGTGCCGTAGTTGGTCTGGACATATAGAAACCGTCAGGATTATTTGGGTCGCGTTGCTGTCTTCGAGCGCGGACATTCCGCAGGAAACTCTCCGGACGGCTAGAAGGATCGGCTTGGCCTTCTATATCAGGAACAGACGGAGCAGATGGGCCAACAGCTCCAGGGATAATAGGGATTGCACCTGGAGGTGGCATGAAATCCGCCTCATCACGTTGAGATTGGAACGGACGAGTAAGACCAGCTGGTATAGAAGGTCGTACTATTCGGATTGGCCGGGGCGCAGGCGATGGACCTGGTCGTGGGATGAAGTCTGTCTCGAGGATCGGACTTGCACTACGAGGACGTGCTGCCCTTGCACCCGGACGATATCTCAGTGGAGTAAGTGCGGGAGGCTGCACAGGAGGTGGCGGAGGTGGTGGAGGACCTGAAGCCATCATTTCCGCAAGTTGTTCGTCAAAGGACGGACCAGCGCGGACAGGTGTGGGTTGCAGAATCTGCGGCAAATCCGGAGGACGACGAGCTCCCAATTGCGCAAGCCTCTCGAGGAGCGATGACGTATCGGAGCCCGAGGGATACATAGATTCGGAAACATCCTCAGGCGGACGTTCCCGCGGCTGTTGCCCAAGATCCAGTAATCGCTGTACTGCATCCTCTATCCGCTGTATCTTGTCGCAGCATTCTGTTAGATCCCGCCTACCGCGCAACTCATTCAGCATATGGTTAGTAGACTCCTGATGATGTGCCATCGCATCCATCATGTCGCGAAGAGCCTGAACTGAATCTCTCAGACCATTGAGATTGATCGGTGGAGGGGGCCGTGCCGTACCGCCGGAAGAGGATGACAGTGACGGCGATACCGGAGGCTGTAGAGACACAGGAGAACCAAGTGATACGTCACGGCTCACAGATGAAGCTGTGGGAGAGGACTCTGGAGATGATGATGAATCCGATGGCCAAGACGGAGAGACAGCACGGGGCAGAGGCGGAGGCGGGGGGTATATCTCCGATTCCATCAGGCTCAGGTCGTCGGAATGATGTGAGGACAAGAAGGATATGCTGTCGCTCAGCGTATCTGGCGAATGAAGCCTAGACGGAGGTGGTGACAATGAGATTGCACGTGGTGCGGCTTGTGGCGGACGACGAGCGGGTTCCATCAGTTCGCGCGGTCCTCCTGGGGTTGACCGCCGAGATGACATGATGCTGCTTCCCCCCACTGACCTATCCTTTCGTGGAACAGGCGGTGGAATATCATGTACCTCACGAGGGCGTTGCCGGCGGACGTCATCAGCCAGGTCATTCACTGCATCCAGAACCGACTGCAAATTATCAGCGATGTCCTTGATCTCTTCCCCTCTGATCCCGTTCGTTTCGTGCAGATATTGCAGCAGCCGATTGACGTCGTGCGTAATGATGTGGCTGGGAGCTTCTGATAGCACGGTCTCCAGCTGCGATGCAACAGACGGGACACTCCCTCGCGGGGTACTTAAACTCACACTCATCGAGACAGACGGCGCAACAGGTGACCGGGCGAGGGGAGATGGCGACGGGGGAAGAGGTATGGATCTCGGAGATACCTACCTTCAGCGTCAGTAACTGATATTGGTCAAATTCGAGTCTAACTCTTACAGATCGATGGGACGGAGGTCGCGGAGTGGCCATTGGGCTATACTCGGTAGATAGAAGCGACGTCGTGGATGGTTCCACTTCGATGGTCGGTACATCCATCAGCGATCGAGGATAAAAGATAGAGGAACTCATGGACGCGGTCGACACCGACGATGGTGTTCGCGTCAGTGGGACAGCGTCTCGTTCTGTCGGCTCGGGAGTTGGCGAAGGAACACTTGGTGACGTCGAGATGGAAGATGGTGTCGGTGTCAGCGAAGATGAAGGAGACGAGGGTATAGTGATGGATGACGCTGTACTAATCTCCGAGGTGGGAGTCGGTAGAGATATGCCTGGAGAAGAGAATGTTCCGCTCGGTCGCAAGGGCGATGTCTCGAAGGAAGTCTCTGGACCCTCCGGAAGAGCCAGCGACTGCTCAGAGGGGGAACGCAAAGCCGACGAGTCGTAGGATTCATCGGATTCGACACCCCATTGAGACTCCGGGATAGAGGGACTGGAGGGAGTCAGAGACAGCTCAACGGTCGATGGAACAGTGAGACTCAGGTCAATGGAAGGTGTAGGCGTTACAGAACTCTCCGTAGGACTCGTAACGGTAGAGATAGAGATGCTCCACTCCGGAGAGACATCCGTGCTAGGTGGTATCGGAGAGGGCCCAGGAATGGATATCGTCTCAGAGTGGTCCTCGCTGGGCAGGTAAGGGGACGGCGTTGGTGGAATGATAGGCAAGGGAGAGGTAGGTGTGGTCAATAGCTCTGTAGACGGCTCAGAGGGACTATACGTGGAGGGAGGTAAAGGGATCTCCTCTGACAAGCTTTCTTCTTCTTCGCCGGCTACCGATGATGGGATTGTTGGGATCTCAGAAGGTGCCGCCACGCTTTCGACGTCTTCTTCAGGCTCGAGGGCGCGGTCACCCGGCTGAGCAGTCTCAGGCGCCTGAACGCATCGACATTCTGCTGTGTCATACTCTGTGGAGACCTCTGTCGAGCACACCTCCGCCGTCACATACTCCGTCGAAGGCTCAGTGGGACAGACCTCTGCTGTGTCGTACTCCGTCGAGGGCTCTGTAGGACACTTCTCTGCTGTAGCATACTCAGTCGAGCAGACTTCGGCCGTCTCGTAGTCGGAGAGCGATGGAATCGTCGGCAGCGACTCGATTGATGCAATCGAAGGACTCTTCGCGGTCACGTACTCCGAGCTCTGAGTGGAAGTGACCGTGCGCGGGATGTCCGTGCTGGATCCCTCCGTGGAACGCGTGTACGACGAAGAAGAGGGTGTCGGCGTGTACGACCTCCCGTTGCTCGAGTAGCTCTCGAGCGTGCTGAGTCCATCCGTGACCGAGCGCGAGCGCGAACGTGACGTGTAACCCGAGCTATACGTTCTCGAGTCTTCCGTTAACGGCCGGCTTGAGGACGTGACCGTCGTGCGCGAATAGCTCTCCAGCGTCCCTAAGTCTCCCGTAGTCAGATGAGCGTCGGACGTCTCGTACGAGGTGGTCGGAAGTGTCTCGGTGAACGGCGCCGAGGAATAGAAACTTGAGGTCTGTGTGCGCGAGCCGTTCGAATTCGAGGGAGCGGTAAAGAAGGCCTCATCGGATATCGATGAAGATGTCTCAGACGCATGACTGCGCGTCTTTTCACTACCCCTCCCGACGCTCGGTGGCGGCGACATGTAGACGTCGCGTCCCAGCCGCGGTCCGCTCGAGACAGTGACAGGAGCAGCATCTCCAACTGGAACGCCCCTTGCGAGACTCAAACCGAACCCTAGCCCCGGCCGACTGTCACGTGCACGTCGCAGAGCAGACGCGAACTCTGCATCAAGATCGGTGAGCGAGCTTGTGCGGCGCAGAGAGCTGCTCCGGCTGGGAGCGATCACTCGAGGGTCGCCGGGATACAGGTACCCTTGGTTTGATACCGCAGCGTCGTCTGTGGCTCGTGTGTGGTGCGCAGACGCCAGAGATGGCCTACGAGAGACTCCAGAGCGGCTGCTCGTACCAGACATTGAATAGATGTCGGAAAGGTCCGGAATGATGTCAAGAGGAGGCATGTATGTCGTCGTAGCACTGCCGGAAGCAGACGCCGATTGACTGCTGACATTGCTCGACATTGAACGGATCGTTCGGATAGAACCCGTCGGGGAACGAGTGCTCGAGCGGTCCGGGATGGAAACCGCTCGATCGAGCACCTCCCTAAATCGAATTACCATCAGAGAACGATCACATCCGGCGGAACTGTGACCCTTACCAGATTGCGCTAACCCATCGCACCCTCTCGCGCGCACTCTCCGCCCCGAGTCTCTCCACACCGTCGCTGTACAGCAGCTGGAAAGGACACAGCGTTTCCGCCAGACCCAGTTCGCCCAGGTCTCCGCCATTCCCGTCACGAGCGCCGGTGCTCTGTTCAATCGCCGCGATCGTCCCCACATCGTCTCGAGCGGTCGGGTGCATGGGCGACGGAACCGACCGCACCTCTGTGCAGTTCAGTAGGTCAAGCGTGACGACTCCTCTGCCTCCTCCGGGAGCGATCCACGAGAGAAGCAGCATGTGTGGATACAGGAGCGCTTGGCAGCGCTGCCACCGGTACGGCGGGTCCGTATGGACATTCAAGTACCACAGCAATCCGATCCGCAAAGGCTATAAACGCGTACATGAGCGTCTGAGTAAAGGAACTTCCGACGCATTACATACCTCTTGCGTCCCCTTCGTGTTTACATACTGACCCAGCTCATCAAGGTCGAATGGGGGAGGGAGTAGCTCACTCGTGCTCAAGGAGCCACTTCCGCTCCTACTTCCTACCGGTCCCTGCACCTCACGTAGAGCTTGATCACTCCTCTTCCTCCCGCCCTGAGGCGATCTCAGCGCACGCTCCCGCAGTCTGACCGCTCCGCGGTCAGCCCGCCGACGAATGCTGAACAGACCGTCCCCCTGCGGCGGCGACGGCGAGGTGGTGGTCGACCGTCCGGACTTGTTGCCGAGCGACGGTGTACGCTCTTTCCACGCTGCGACGATGTTTCGTACCGACGTAAGCGGAGAACGAGGTGACGTCTGCGGCCGACGTAAAGACGTTGCAGTGGGCGTGGCTGTGGAGGTGTACAGACTCGAGCTCGTGAACGTGCGACTGTACGAATCGCTGCTTGGGTTCGTAGTCATACCTGTCGAGGTGACCATACCCGTGTCGCCCGTCTGTGTTGTGGTAAATGTACCCGTGGGAGTGCGCGAATCGCTCGAGAGCGACATGGGCATTCTCGCAGGCGGAGATAGCAATGAGGACATCGTCGAAATTGGCCCCGAAGAGGACATAGACGAGCCGACTCTGCTTTTAGTAGGTGAGGATGGGCGAGAACCGTATCCATATCCTGTCGAGCTTCCGTATCCATTCGTGCTGCCGTAGCCATAACCCGTAGTGCTCGCAGTGTACCCTGTCGTTGGGAACGACCGGCTGAGCGTCGTGGAGTAAGGACTCGGAGAACGCGGCCCAGACGGGGCTGACGTCGTCCTTGTATGCCCCGGGGTGGGCGGCGTGCTTGCATTGCCTGTATTTGCTTCAAAAAACGCGATGAGTTCCCCTGCGCGTTTGCCTGGTATTGGCGGGAGAACACGCCCCGTCGTAGGCGTTGCCCCTCCCGGCTCGGTCGACGACCTCACGTGAATCGCCGACGACGCTGTCGCGCCCTCCTGCCCTGCTTGCTGAGCTCCTTCAGCAGAATGCTGAGAGACGGGTCGGCTTCCAGGCGCGCTGCCGGACTGCGCAAACGAGGTTGGACGCGACTTGCTCTCCGTATGTTCAGATATCGTACTGAGGACTTTCCTCTCCCTGTCCAACAGGGTATCTGCTGCTGTGCGATAGTCGGTTGAGACGCGGGAGGTAAGGTGCGACACGCTGCTGCCATCTATGGACGTGGGTCCAGTGCCAGAGTACGACGTATATGACGGTGTCACAGACGATGGTGCCTGTGACCATTGCGCCAACGTAAGATCTAGCTCGTCGTCTAACATTGTTAGTGCAGCTTCCACCTCTGCTGCATCGTCCATCGAGTTCTCCTCCGTATACGAATAGCTGTCAGAGCCACTGTAGGAGGGAGACGGGGAGATATTCAGCCGTCGTGTCCGCCTCTGTGTTGACGCATCGTCGCTGTCGTAGTCGGACTGTATTGGTGTATCTGCAGTACCGGTGAACAACTCAACTCGCCCCGTCGAACAACGACTTACATGTAGATGAAGATAATCTGGAAGGAGACAGTGGGGTTTCAGTTGAAGTTAAAGTTGAGAAAGTGGCAGTCCCAAAGAGGGGAGATCTTGGACCTTCTCCGGTGTCTGTCGCAGAATAACTCGTCATGGTTAACGGTGAAGGAGCATGAAGGAGATCGAATCGAATGCAGTTCCAAAGAGGCTGCGAGCCCTGGTGTCGAAGTTTTGCGCGTCGAGGTTGTTGTCGGACTTGATGTCTTCTGGTCGAGAGAGTCACTGCAAGCGCGGTGAGTTCCCGCGTAGACTGGGGGCCGAATTCAACGCACAGCCTGGGAGAATCTCAGAGCGCCCGCCACAGTTGAACGATTAGGGCAGGTCGCGACGCGATCGTGTTGCTACACGTGATCGAGTTGATCGAGCGCTTGCCGAGAATAATGCGCGTGCCTGATATCGGGCACGCGTCCTACGTTGCCTACTGTGCAGTTGACCGAGCCACATACCGTCATTATCCCTCTCAAACTGCCATGCAAGCTGTGTAGTCCTAAATACATCAAGAATTGCCCTCAGACCTGCAGACGAGAATTCAGCACGGGAGACTTGGGGCAAATTCGAGCCCAAGTCGATCCGACGATCACGGCACAATTGCACAGCTATAATGAACTCACAAGTGACAGCATAGAGCGATAGCAAGGGTCCGTAATAGCACGTCAGTGTCCTCGCACGTAAGGAGGGTCAGCGAGTCACTCCGCATACGCCGATACGACTAACCAAAGCTGACATCATTTGCGACATGAATCTCTTTTGATAACTCGCGTATGACCTCTCGCTATATGCGGGTGTGATACTAGCATGATACGCCATTGCGATGCCAAACTGCACAACGCGCCGTATGACTGTGGTGCTATCGGCGCTCGGGACCTTCGTCGTCGCATGATTGAATCCATGCTCGCGATCTCTTTACACCTGTGAATGCTAGTGCACCTTTATCGGCTGTTCTACGCTTGTGCCATACATTAGGCACGGGAGGATAGAACGTATACGTACAAGTCAGTGACCGAGCATACATACACGAACAGAACTCACGAAGGCAAAGAGCAGGGGTATATTTTCAGAGGAAAGAAGTGGAGAATTCGCCTTCGGTTGTTCGTTATTTACATATTGGATGCCTTTTGACAGAGCCGAAACAATATGTGGGGAAGGTGACGTCAGAAGAAAGAGGTTGGCACTTCACGATATACTCGGTCGAGTGGGTCTCCCGCCAAATGCGATAATGCCATGGACCAATTGCCCTTTTCGATCTATAGCCGGGATCATATTAGGGGTGCGAGGACGATAATGGGGGCAATTGAACATACTACGTCTATGGGATCAGCGATGTCATAGCGATGTCGTCTGGTAACACCTGGCCACGACGCCGATGGACCTTTGGGCCCACACATGAAGTCCCGACAGCTGGCTTCGCAATCCCCCCAAGATAGAATGCACATTTACGGGCGGTTTCCGACATTGAGGCAGTATGTCCTTTGAAGAATTAGACTTCTGAGACTTCCGGCAAATATCATCCTTGCGGCTGAACGGTGTCGTACAAGAGCGGAAGATGTGTCACCACCAATCTTCCACGGCATCGACGATCCCGCGAACCCTGACATCAATCCAACCATGATACGAGCGCACAGGTTCTGGCGTGCGATGACGGCGAGTGCATGAGAATAGACAGAACAAGTTGCAACGATATCGTACAGTATAGAGACATTCTCGCAATGCACACACACAATCCGATCCAAACATTTACCGACCATACCTGTAGGAGATGGGATTCAGCACTGGAGGGAGTCAAATAGGGGACGTTGACATACTTCTGCAACTCCCACTCTCGGTTGTCCAAGGGGCAGACGTTCCTCGTCTTCAGCCAGCGAGAGATGCAGTGGAAGTGGAACGCGTGCTGTACGCACGTCAGTTCGTGGCCTAATCCATATACTAGTCAAGATAGACGCACGTTGCAGATACCCCACGCTGCATTGCACTCCTCGCTGGTGGCGGACACCTGGTTGGCCTGGCAGTCAATGCCTACGGAGGATTATCAGTGAATAACATTGTCGATGTGTAATCATATGCATAAGGGGCGTACACAAGTCCATGATATGGTTCCTGCAGATGGCACAGTTGTCCACGACAATATCTGAATTCCGCACATCCCGGTTAATCATCGCATGCGCGCCAGAGAGTCGAGAACGACGTACCCCATGCCCACAGAGAAACGGCATTCCACTACGGTATCCGGAACAGATAAGCAGGAATCGGATGAGCTTCTTGCTACATCGATAGATAGGGACCCTCGCACCTTCTTCACCTCGAACCTCTTCTTGCTCTCCTTGTCGCCGTCCTTGCTCTTACCCTTCGCAACGGTGGGAGCGGGAACATCGTTGTCAACATCCATGTCGGCCATTGTAAGAGAGCGGTCTTAGTGGCGGAATGGGGGCGATGTCGGCGGCGAGCTGCGCTGAGGTGATCACGGCGTGGATGAGCGAGTGGCGACTGCCACGGCCCACGGTACGGGTGCGGTCCTCTGTGGCGTGACATGTTATTTGTGTGACTGATTAGTCACTTAATGAGCGTCTCCGCTTCAGCTGGTTATGCCACAAGAGAGCTCTAAGCCTTGTTCCGCACGCCCAACGCCGAATATTATTGTGCACTTCTTCACTACCTAGCATATGTCGGAATCGAACCAGAAGTTAACACAGGACTTCTTCTTACACTTCCAGACGACGCGTTCGGGTCCGCCATGCTCTCTCTTCGGGTTGCTCGTGCTGAATTGACTAGTCGACAGAACTGACCTCTCGACTCGAAGGTCTTGAGTCTTCCCTGGCGACATCAAATGCGCTCGAGCAGATTTCCCGCGATGTTGCGAAATTACGGAAGGAGCTGACGGATGCAACAAGCTTCTTGCCCAGCTATGACCAGCGGCAATGCGAACTGGTACGTAGTGTTCCGGGTCCGAACAATCAACTGAGCATCCAAGGCTGACGAATCCGTGAGCGCACAGAGACTCAAAGAAACAGAATCTCTGCTTGAGAACCTACGAGCATCGGCGGCACCAAAGCCCAAGTTCTCTTTCAAACGGAAGGCAAACCCTGTCAGCACCACGTCTATCGTTCCATTAGCTACTCTTCCGCCCAATCACTCTGCGACAGTATCTGCTCCTTCTTTGGTATCAGATGTTGTAACCGAGGTAACTCGGGCAAGCAACTTGGCACTCATGGGGCACTCGCATCATTATCTGACACTATCGTCTCTGCCTCCCATGCGAGCCGCACAGGCCTCAGACCTCGCCATCTCGGATCTTGATCATTGTATCGTCAACTTGTTACGTTCTCCCAAAGATAGCGGTGCCGCTGCGTCATCTTCACAATTTACTGCTCTTCACGCGCGCAATATAAGAGACAGTGTCTTGATCTTACCACACATCGATGGAAGCGTGCTGCTGCATGATCTGACACGATGTGTCATCATCCTGGGGTGTCACCAGGTATTGCCGCACCGTTATCCTTACATCAGATCACTCAGAAGTCCTCGTTGGCAGTTCCGGATGCACACCTCGTCTGACGTAGACGTCTATCTCGCCGTGTCTTCCAAACCCATCATCGAGCACTGCAAGAACACACGATTTACGCACTATCCTTCTCATTTACATTCATCAGATCAGTCTGTAAGCAATTTTGTAATGTTCGAGCCCTCGTGCTTACATCGATTCTGACCCTGACGATAGACTGCCGAGAGCAAACACACAGCAGTCCAAGACTTCTCCCATATTCGCGCCACGCCATCGCCAAATTGGTTGGTGCTGCCAGACGATAGGAGGATTCCAGATAGTGAATGGCCTGTCAATCCTGTCAACGGGCAGGATGACCTCGAGACCCTACTTCACACGCTGCTGCCGAACGCCTGAACCCCAGGATTATACGGAGGATTATGATCTTGTCGGTCAGGTTGGACGAACGAGCATGCTGGAAGCAGTTTTGTAGACTGTCTGTGCTTTGTGAGTTTGCAGTTGAGATGTTAATGCTCCTTATTGAAATCAGGCTAGGCGAATCTCAGTGTCCGCTGCGATGTCGACTCTATACCATGAAATGAGGTTCTAACACCTGTAGTGTCATTTGTGATCTGCCAATCAGTCCGAAACGTATTGTTACTGTTGTTTCTTCCAGAGATGGGGCGTCGAAGATTGTCGATCTTTTTCTCTGCAGCTGAGCTCAGATAAGATTTGAAATTTGACCTAACGCCATCTCAAGCGTCCGAGCTCCCAGGAGCTCCCCTGGTAAAGATTCGATCTAATCGAGATCCTCATCTAGATACTGACGTCATGAGGGCAAGCCGCGATGATTTATCCAACTTTGACTATAGGAGACTATGGATAATGCACACGGATTGGCCAAGAGTTGTAAGATGTCATGAAACAACAAGTGCAGCAAGCTGGCTGCGTAAGCACCATATTCCGCAAACAGTACTAGTCTCACTCGCAGTATGTAGTCGGGGACGTGTGGGTTGCTGCGAATCATCCTTGCAAATATTTTGGTGCTGTTAGTCGCTGTGTCTCCCAACTTATCGTATCAGGAGTATAAATTGGCTTTGTTGTCAGTGTAGACAACCATTGTCTGTTGTTGCTATTCTGAGGGTACTTCAATTTCAGAAGCTGGAAGACAGTTTGCTTAAGGCGAAGGCCCCGAACAAAACTTCAGATACATCACCACAGCGAGCCATGCATGAACCCCGAGAGTATGCAACCATCACCAATACGAGCCAGAAAGACCATGCAGTCGTATTATACAGCGCTACAATACCATTTAGAGCTACAGTATGATGGTACAAACAAAGACACCAGGATCACTGGGACACCTCTGAAGTCTGCGCCAGGGCCATGAACGGCTCCCGGGCTTGCTTGCCCTGCGCGTCCATATCCTCTTCCGTGGGTAGCTCCATGACAGTGTCAATCCACGCTAGACCCCACGCGCCGTTGCCTACTTTGGTGCCGCCCAGTACGTGCCGCTTCTCCTTGTCATCTGGTAGAGCCTCCCACCGACTTCGCGTGGGCTGAGTATCAGCACGATCTGCACGACGACCATGTTAGCTGAAGTTCCGCGTAACTCGAAGGGGCACTTACAGAGGACAACACCATTCTGTGGTTCGTAAACCCCCAGAGGCAAAGGCCCTTCATCCCAGCTTTTCTTCTTCTTCCGCCTCCCTTGACCCTCGCCATCATCCTCCGCCGCCCTCTTCCCGCTCGAATCCGCTTCCACATCTACCCTGATAATTTGCTCCGTCGCGCCGTCATAGAAGCCCCCACATGTCCTCAGCGTCTCCCTCCTGAGCTTCGCCCACTGCTCGCTTGCCTCGACCGTGCGCTGCGCCGCGATGTACATCCAGTTCTCCTCGTTCAGCCCGTCGCGCGTGAGCAGTGACTTGCGCACGGCGTTGAGCGGTCCATCGCTGTACGGGCCCCAACCAGACCCGCCGAAGATTGTCGTCGGCCCGCCCGCGCGGTAGATACCTAGCCCGCTCCCGCCACGTTCGGCCTTATTTGCCTGGGTGGCGGTGCCGGCGAGCGCAGCGGCCTCGGCAGCGAGGGTGGATGTATCTTGCAGCTCTCCGACGGGGTCACCAGGCTTCAGGCCGCGTGCGGCGATCTCCTCGGCGACCTTATCTTCGTAGTAATCGTCTACGACCCACCGGCCGTCTGAGGTCACGAATGCCGCAGGTCAATATCAGTGAATACGAGTCAGAATTTCTCCCAAAAGCACCTTGTATCATCTTGGCTCCATGCAGCTTGTACGCGCTCCGGGCGGTAATAAGGGTTACACTTCGTGTGCGTAGATGCGAACCGAGCTTGCCGGCCTCGATCAAGTGCTCCTTCTCCCACTGCGTTGCGTTGAGTTTCATGGCAAGGGGGTTGCGCCGGAAGTAGTACAGAGAATCCCGGAAACCAGACGTCCGTGCTGCATCGATGGCAAGCATATACTTGCGTTCCGGATGTCTGTTTGGCAGAGTAAACGTCTGTGCTTTGAACCGGCGATCTGAGGATAGCGAATAAGCACTTCTAGCTTCATGCATGCGGAAAACCACATACCTCCCAGCAAATTACCGTTGGCATCGATCTTAGTGTCTCCCTTCGGATCGTCCTTGGTGACATACTCATCGTCCTCGATGATATAAACTTCGCCATTAATCCGGCGGAAAGGCTTGCCACCGCCTGCGGGGCCCTCCTCGCCATCCGCGCCCTCTTCTCCTTCCCCATCCTCCTGTCCGTCCTCACCAGCACGTCGAGGAAGTTTGATGGTGATGCCCCGTCCCCGACCCCGACCTCGGCCTCTACCCCGGCCACGCACTCTCGGGGTAGAAGTCCCGCTCGCAGCACCCCGTCCCCTCGAACCTCGTGGCCGCCCTCTTCCCCGCTTGACTGGGGCCACCTCCTCTTCCGCGCCGTTCGCGCTCTCGTTGTCCGGCTCCTCGTGCTCGCTGCCCTCGTCGTCGTTCTCGGCGCCATTCGGCTCGCTCTTGACATCATCTTCGTCGGCCGCGGGTGTGTGCGACTCGGAACGTCCCGTTGCCTCTGCACTGGTCCCGTCAACGGACATATCATCTACCTCTGCATCCTGTGGCTCGTCCGCGTCTGGCTCGGCCACTTCAACGTCCTCGTCTTCCACAGGCGTGGCCACTGCGCGCGAGCTTGCAGCAGCTCGGCCGCGACGCGGCTTAATCGTAATTTTCATGCTCATTTTGGGTGCTCGCCAGGGGGTATAAAGACGGAATGCTCAAGCAAAGCGGAAAGAATTAGCCGAGCAAGAAACGCGTCGAGGAATAGGATGTGGCGCTTCCAGTCCGCGCGTTGAGACAGCGTGACAAACTCGAACCTGTGCGTGACCTTAGACGATTGCCCCCTATTGCCCCCCAGACCAGACGGCTTCTCCGGTGAGTTGAGAAATTAGAGCTGCCTGAGTGCCGAAGCAGTATGTGGAGTTGAGGTACTAAGAGTAGCGTCGAGGCAGACTCGGTCTCATGACAAGCACGCCAGAGCAAAATCCAACGCAACTTCACAAATCCACGAATTAGAAATTGCTTCGGTATTCTCAATGTCTCCGACTGGGAGACGAAGCGACAGAAAGTGCAGATATCAAGAGCATCCAAATATCAAGCTTCTGGATGCCAATGTAGGCTCGCACAAGACAACATGGGAAGGACAGCATGCATTGATAACGTGGAACAACGACAGCTTTTCCATGTCCTACGACTACCCGACAACCTTGACAGTCAGGATACGGCGCTCCTTGGACCCGAAGCGCAGCACAAGGCTACGCGACTCGACATGCTTTCTCCGCACCAACAGATGCGACTCGTGCTTGGAGGCCATTGCTGCATAATGGTGAGGACACGACATGCCTAGCATACGAGCCTAGCAGTCGGTAGGACATTTACTCTACAAAGATGAGGTAATGGTGAGCTTCTGCAGAGTCCGTGCTCGAGAATGTCGGATACGCACTGGAACGAGCCCGCATTTTTCTGCGCTTGCGCCTGAGTCTGCGGGACCTCTTTTTCTTCCACTTCTCTCTCATTCTGCAAGGCGCGCGAGGTGAGCACACGGCTAAAGACGGCACAAACGGGTGTACTCACATGGCAAGATAAGGAGAGTGCTGGTTAGCGCTGTGGCGGGTGGCGCTGGATATGAGGCGGCTGGTTCTGTACAGTTGATTACATCAGCTTCACACGCGGCCTCTGCCATGCGCACTCCGCCGCGAGGCTTAGGTCGACTTCGACGCACCGCACGATGAGCAAACGACCACGTGTGCCCGCCGCTTTACATTCTGAGCTTTCGGAGTACTCTTCTCTTTTACGCGCACTACGGACAAGCAATGCACTCGATCTCGCTAGCCAGCTGACACTGCCGGAGCCCGGGTCGATCGAGCACGAACAAGATGATTTATCTGATGATGATGAGGGCGAGACAGAGATTGCACCGAGCGAGCCTTCGACCCATGATGCCTTCTCGCGTGCAAGCTCCATGTTTGTCCGTACACCGAAGAGGCAAAGAGCTAATGCCAAGCGCAAGAGGCGAGACACTTGGACACGCTGGCCGCTCATGGCTGGCGACGTGCATGTACCTGAATGGGGTCTCGAAGACGAAATCAAGCATCTTGCGTTGCGACTTTTGAAGGGAGACCGTCCCGATGATCCTGCGAGGTCTC
The DNA here is from genome assembly GCA_001687445.1 of Obba rivulosa. NCBI lineage: Eukaryota > Fungi > Basidiomycota > Agaricomycetes > Polyporales > Gelatoporiaceae > Obba > Obba rivulosa. The sequence continues at coordinate 28,246 of KV722342.1, forward strand.
GTCTGTCGTCTCTTGGCATGGAGCTCGATGGATCTGTCCAAGGCGTTTCCGACGCTGATTCACCAGCCACAGCCGGGGATGAAGACGAGGATGAACATCTCTTACCACCCTCGAGTTTAAGTGCTTTGACGGCGACTTCGTCGGCATATCTGTCTCAGATTCTGGCTCTGCTCGCGGCACACGTACCTGTGGCAGAGAAGAGTTTACAGAATCGTGTTAAGCCGATCAACTGGGAGACCGTTCTCGATGTTGCTGGAGCCAGCGACCTTATAGATGCGAAGTTGGTCATTATCTTCGTGTCTTACCGCTAGCTTTGACTCGTACTGTCTCAGCGTCGCCCTCGGTGTTCGTCGGCGTATGGAGCAAATGTACGGTTCATCGCGGTCTCATGGTAAGTAGATGTCGTTTTGTAGTATTCGTCTCGTATACATTTACTAAGCTTTGTCTTCCAGCCGCTGAGCGTGTTGAAGCCACGTGTGCCGTTCAGAACCGCTTTGCTGAGGCTCTTTCCTCGCACAAGTTATCATACCTGACGCAATTCGGGGTCCAGCCCATGAATTCTGGGCCGAAACGCATGTCATATCATTCTGAAATTCTGATGCATGGCTGATGTCTGTTGTTAGGCAAGAGGGGGCCGTATAAGAAGCGCAAGACTGATCACTCTCCCGAGACTGTTGGGCCATCTCAGATACCGAGTACAGCAGACCAGGGTTAACGCGCCCATTCACAATCTGTATAGAATCATTGTGCATAGGTATGTTGAAATGCTACATTAGGTGTCGCCAAGTTGTTAATGTCCGGCAGTGCTCATTTTGATTCCGAGCGACTCCGCGGATCTCCAGTAACTTCACAGGCTGGCGTGTACGCACATTCTCGCGGATGCTGAATGCGTAGGTAATACTTCTTTTCACTCCCCGCACCCTACATTCCGCGTTGTTATGATGTTTGAGGCATTTGGCTTTAGTAAGGGCGCCCCTTGCGTTGCAGAAACTTATCTCAGCTACCTTCGGGCCGTCTGCTTTGGCAGGCGCGTCCGCTTTATCTGATCTCTCCCTGTTCATTGTTTGTATTCAACGTTGTGCTGACTGTCCTGTTCTAAGGTCACGTCCAGGGGCATATCTATCATCTGCACAATGTTGAGAACTGGCGACCATGACGCGGTGGAGAGGGTACATCGACGCATTTGTATTCGTTGTCGCAAAGTACGGCTACGGTGTACCGATGGGATACTGCGTAGGGTGTTATTTGTACAGTCCTGTACAGCCTCATCTACAATAATACACACTTTTCAAGTGGGCGCCGTCCCGCTCATAACCTCATACAATCCTTCCATCTGCCTCCGGTTAAGATGTTCGCTCCAGAATCGCATGATTGGCTCCCACTCCTCCCTCGACCTAGGCATGCCGCCGGGTGTCTCCATCCGTACCTCCTGTACCTGCTCATACCCTCTGCGCATCCTCTGCGCTGGGTTCCCCAAGTCCGACCGGTACCAGCACAGGAGGGGTGTGGGGCATCGCGGCGTGAACGTCGGATACGAGTGCAGCAGCCCACACACAGTGACGATCGACGCGAGCGGGCGTGCGGGCGCCGCCTTGCTCGCGTCTTCGCTCCCCTCCCCTCCGCTGCCGGAGGCGGAAGCACGCTCGGCCTGCCGCTGCCGCTCGAGCTCCTTGCGCCACCACCGCATGCCGTACTCCGCGGCGACAGTCCCGCCCTGTGCAAACCCGAAGAAGTGGATGCGGCTCGGCGGCCAGCTGAGTCCGTCGACGAGATGCGCGAGAACCCTATCGAGGAGGTCCAGCGCGGAGGTGGGGTCGGGGTCTTTGAGCGCGTCGCCGAGCGGATCGAAGGCGGGGAACCATTGGTAGGCATTCTCAGAGGGCTCGTGGTAGGGCAGACTGATTTACATGGAGTGAGTCGCTCAGACGGCAGGGCTTGGAGAGAGCGCGCACAGGTCTGGTCCGCGCAAGACTAACGTTGCGGTCTGCGGCAGCTTAAGTGATCGGCCTAGGTTGCCAAATGGAACATGGGAGTCGCCTGAGGTTGGCATAGCTCAGCAGTACAGCTCGTCAAGGGGATGCGTAGAACGTACCGAGTCCATGCAAGAGGATGAGCAGGTTCTCATCCGTGCCATCGTCACTCGGATGGTATATGAACGGGACTGGCATCTTCTTCTCATTCGGAGCCAGCTTTGTCCTCGGATTCGAGCTTTGCACAGATTCCCGTAGGTGCATATCGGTTGACATTCTGCGAGGCTTCACGCTGCTCGTGCGGAAATTCGTTGCCAAATGTCAGAGACCGTGACAGTAAGAGACGAAGATTGGATGGAATACCCGGAAGGCCTCTTGTAATACCCCGAGCCGTTCTCCGAGAGGTATCAGCGACTCCGAATAGTTTATACAACGTCCGTGTCGTCGAACCCATCTTGTCGTCGAACCAACTCAAGTTCAGTACCCGAGAATATTAATCTCGGTTGTGGATCATCTCAGTTGTGCTCACCATGGGCGTCTAACCCATATGGGACTTAGTTGACGCCGCTGGCAGCCAATGAATCTTCAGGAAGACTCAATGCTCAATGGACATAGATTTTAATCGAGGTCTGGGGTAGGAATCTTTCGTCGAGTCGCAATACGCTAACGTTGTGAAGAATGATATCCCTACATCCTGCAGTCATCGTCGAGCTGCATTCGACCAAGTAGCTTGTATGAAGCATGGCTATGGTATTACTCGTCGAGGTTGGGTAGCTTGCAATAAGTCTTTGACGATGACCAGACCTCCTGCTGCACTGGCGGCTCAGATGAAGCATGTGCTCAGGGCTACTCCAGGGGCTGCACCTTTCATTGGCGACGCCCCTCTTCCGCTGCGCGGGCCTCCAGGATCTCTTTCAGCCGTTGAGCTAGACCTTCCGTAAGCTGCAGCACGCCATCAGACGTACACAGACGATAGGAAGGCATAGGCTGGTAGGTCTCCGCGAGGATCTGGGGTCTAAGATAAGAGTTGCAACGGGGCTAAGCAAGTACAATGGTCCCACCTTGCCATCTTCCACTCTCACGGAGGCAATAATATCGTCTGGGTCACCAATTCTGCCGAGAGCGGGTACATTACGGCCGTCTATGTAAATCGTAGACACCCTGTCAACAATGGTGGCTCTGGAAACATCGGACGCACTAACCATGTATATGCATCCAGCCTTGCTGCGTCTGCATCGCCCCATTTCTTTGTATATCGTCTACATCATCCCGCAGCCCACTCTGGACAGCTTCGTGCAATAATTCACGGAAGGCCCCTGTATCCGCACTTGTGTAAATTGAAGCTTGAGATAGCAAATTGTACTGACCATTCTCGACGAAGTCATTTAGCCCCGCCTCTTCCGAAGCTTCTGGAGTTGCCGCAGGAAGCCAGCCGATCACAGTGCTCGACAACACCACAGGTGGCGGATCCGGCAGGAAGGATAAGGCAAACACAGGAATATCATCCGATACTGGCGTCGGAGGGTGGTACATGTGGTAAAACAGGTCGGGTCGGTCTGCATCAGCCACAGTAGTCGCCACCCCCGAAGAAAGTCCTGAAGAACTCTCGGAACTGAAGGATCTGCATGGCCGTAGTACTGGTACGAGTCCTAGTGAGGCGAGCGTCGCTGGTACTCTGTGACATGATGCATTCCGAAGCAGGATATCGATGTGCGTGTTGCGTGATCTTCGCGATTGGCTACGGGCTGTGGATGAGATCGAGCGGAACGATATATACTTCGACGGGCTGCTTGCTTGGGACTCGGATCGTCCTGTGGGGAAGACAACACGTCGGATAGTCTGTCCGAGAAGAGTTTTTGCAGACATATTCGTCTTCCAAGTTTACAAACTTTCGGCAAAGTTTCAAAGCGTGTTAAGAGACTCAGAAAACTGTCATAAACCGGCTCCACCGATGAGCTCCGTCATGTCATGTCAAGTCACGCACGTTACGAACGCGTCTTGTCACGCCGCACATTGTGTGACCATCACGCGCGTTCGATCACTATTGGACACCAAAACTATTTTCCGCCCAATATGTCGAGCGTGTCTGTTCGTGCAGAACTTCTTCACGGACTGCAGCTGAATATGAAATGGTTTCTTAACCTCCGATTATTTGCAATCAACTAGCATTCCTGATGTTCCGAAACTTCCGTGACTCCGGACGGTGGCAAGGCTCCTAACGGCGAGACGCTTCCTCCAAATGCGCGAGGCCGAGGTCTCCTCGCTATTTCACAACACCCATGGCGCTCCTCTGGGTTTAGGCTTGATGAGCTGCTGTCGGACCTGTCTTCGTACGGCTTGTGAACGGCGCAGTCCCGAAACAACAGGGCCTGGCGGTCGCGGCGTTGACAGATCGTGCCGGCCTGCACGACGGACTCATCGTGGCTCGCGAACAGTCTTCACACTGCAGTACCGCATGTCTGGCGTGGAAGACTCATATGAGCAATTCCAATTCCTCTTCTCGCTCCCCAACTACTGCCTCCGAACGGATAAGCCACGTGGCGCTGCTGCAATGGAAGGTGCCGATCCTTGACTTCCCGAATCTGCCGGCGGTCAGGTGCAGGTTGAAGCGGACTCTGCTGCATGCGTGGGATAAGAACTTCCCTCCTCCCAACCCTGTGCTGCAGGTCCCGCGTATGCGATGGCAGTTTTCAAAGGGCCGCAAGATCTTCCTTTCGTTCCAGATGATCTAACCGTTCCTCAGTTCATTCTTGATACGCACCACCCTTGCAAACCTGTGGTGGTGAGAGGAGACATCCCTTGCCTGATCGATGATGCCACCGGGAGGCAGATCGGCGCCGAGGAGGTGAGATATATGAAACGCAAATAACAACTGCGCACTTTTGAGGGGACATGTACCTAATAGATCCGTGCACGTACATATGGTCTGGCAAATGGCATGCATGCGCGGTGGAGCATTCGCGAAGATGATGTTAGTATGTGTTCAATTCCGTCTCCAGTTTATGAGTCCGGTATCTGATTCCGCGGCGCTGCGAAAGTCTGTATCTTCAGTCCTAACCATGTTGGTACGTTGTCTACCTTCGGCCCCCGCAATAGATTTCTCACAGTCATCTATAGATTATCCTGTCGCAATGTGGTGAGTATATTGACTGATGGCTTCTTGGCGCTTTGTCATTCTGACTCGTAGGGCTATACTCCGATTGGGAGCCACGGTGACGCGAGTAGATCCCATTGTTTCAGCTTGCCAAGCTAATCTGTCGGCGCGTACCCAGTGGGGCAAACCCAGCTTACAGTGCTGAAGAGTTGGTGTATCAATTAAAGCTAACAGGAGCGAAACTGTTGCTGGTTCATCCCACATGTCTGCCAACTGCCCTAGAGGCAGCACGCATCGCGAAATTTTCACCAGTTTATATGGCTCTCATTGAGCCCGCGGACGTGGCAGTTTCTCTGCCCACCGTGCCTGATCTCATCGAGGACGGCCTCTCACGACCGCCTTCTTTCAATGAACGGCATCTTCACCCAGGGGAGGCAAAGACCAAAGTCGCATACCTGATATTGTCCAGTGGCACGACGGGCAAGCCAAAGGTGGGTTAAGCCTGACAGATCGTTGTGTGGAATTTAAATTTGCAGGCAGGCTGTGCGCTTGTCGCACTATGCCGTCATTGCCAATACGGTGCAATCGGCTGTCCATATGGACATCAGCCCCAATTATGCAAGCGATGAAAATAAAAGGTTCCGGGTTGGTGATGTTATGTTGGGCTGTAAGTAGACTTCCTTATTTGAACTCGGCTGCGGCTTAACAAATAACTGCACAGTGCCGCCATTTTATCGTAAATATTTCTACGAACTTCTCGAACTTCTTGTTCATATCCGGTGGTTCACCAGACATCTTCGGTCTGATTACTGTCTTGCACTTCAGCGTCTTCGTCGGGGTACGTGAGAACGTGCATGTGAGATATCATAGTTGACTTACCCTACCTTCTCTCAGATGCCATTGGTTGTCATACCGAAGTACAGCTTCATTGAGATGTTGAAGAGCATCGAGCGTTATCAAATCAATCATCTCCTGTGCGCCTTCCATTAGATCACCCTTCGCTTAGCTTCAACTTAGTTATAGCGTCGTCCCGCCGCAAATTGTCCTCTTGTGCAAAGTAAGGACACTTCCCATTGCGAGCCCAGTGCATGGCAGCTGACGACGATCTTCAGCACCCGGCGGTAAAGAATTACAACTTGAAAAGCATCCGAACTGTGATGAGCGGAGCGGCTCCCCTTGCAAGCGAGACAATCATAGCTCTAGCACAGGTCTTGCCTCACGCTGCTATCGGACAAGGCTACGGTCAGTCTTCTAGTTATCTCGAAGCCTGTCAGTTCGGCACCGTCATTCCGACATGTCATATCCGTAGGCATGACCGAGGCAACCGGAATATCGTTCGCGCGGATTGACAAGCACGTTGACACGTCCGGGAGCTCGGGACGGCTGGTACCAGGCGTTGTGGCGCGTGTCGTCAAATCGGACGGTTCGCTCGCCGGATACGGGGAGCCTGGACACCTGATCATCTCATCACCCTCGTTGGCCTCTGGATATCTGGACAACGAGGAAGCGTGAGTTAGTTGTTGAGGTGTATGCAGCAGTTCCTGATCTTCGGCCCGACAGTACCAAAGAGACCTTCGTGGATGGGTACATATTCGAGCCATAATTCTTCGATATGCTCTGATCATCCGTGCAGTTGGCTACATACGGGGGACGAGGTGATTATTAACGAAGAAGGGGAAGTATTTGTCATCGACCGTATCAAGGTGAGTCTATCTATATCGAAAGAGTATTTCTGCTCACTTAACGGCACTAATTAATTAACTTCAGGAATTGATCAAAGTCAAAGGCTTCCAAGGTCCGCGGTATTTGTTAACTCTCGTGCTTCTCGACTGAGACAATTCCGGCGCAGTCGCACCGGCAGAACTCGAAGGTCATTTGTTGGAGCATCCCGACGTCGCTGATGTCTGTGTTGTCGGGGTGCCAGATGACTATAGCGGTGAAGTTCCGTTGGCGTTCATCGTGCCCAGCATCAGCGCTGCTAAGCGGATCAAATCCAACCCAGACGAGTCTGAGAAAGTGAAGGCGGCAATTGTAAAGGTTCGTCTTGCGGATATTTGGTCCCAATGACTATTTAAGTGAGCCCTCGTGCCTTTATCAGCATGTCGCAGATACGAAGGTGCATTATAAACGGCTAGCAGGAGGCATCGAGTTCATCGACGCGATCCCGAAGAACCCCAGCGGAAAGCTCCTGAGGCGCTTTTTACGCGAGCGCGCGAAGACCCTGCGCGTCAAAGGCAAGACTCCGCGGCCGTCCACGGTGAAAGCAGCGCTCTGACCAATGTCTGACCGTGATGCACATGAAATTCGACGATGATGGGGTTAATGCCTTGGGTTTGAATGCTGTCTGCAATTGGCCTCGGCCTCGTGATACCTAATGTGATCATTGAATTACGCACTTGACTCGAATAAGCGAGGGGCATCAAGACGTGGGCCTCAGCATACCCAGTTTCGCAAAACCTGTACCAGGAGATGAACTGTGTTCCTAGCGGACGTCGTATATGTCCGCGATAAATTGTTACGTAACCGTAGGTGACAGCGAGCAAAAGTGCACGGGCGCTTCCAAGCTGGGAAAGAGGACTCCTCCTGACCAGTGTTGCTGTGCATTTGTGGGAGCGACGATGTCGTACACGGGTTCAGACCGGCGTGCCCCAGGGACTTCCCTCGGACGTGGGTCCATGACCGTGTTACATCCACGGGACGCAGCGTTCCGGGCGCGGGCGAAAACATCGGTATAAATTACCCGCTCTCGCTCGCGGAGCCGGACTATCACTAAGCGATTGCGAGCCAGCGGTAACTCTCCTCGGCCTTGCCTCTTACTTTCACGATGGAATTCCAAGGCCCTGGTGGCCCTTTACCGTACATTCCTGACGATTTGACGGTTGTGCAGTTCATACTCGATTCTCATCATCCTACGCGCCCAGTCGTCAACGGATTATGGCCTTGGATGATAGAAGACGCCACTGGAAGGAAGATTGGTGGTGATGAGGTTTGTTATCTGAAGGCAACGCCTACTGGCACTCGTATCTATCATTGCGCTGACAACGTGGATCTTCACACCTGTGGCGGATAGATCCGGGCTCGTACATCTGGATTGGCCAACGCTCTCAGCGCGAACTGGAACATTCGTGAGTAGTCACCTCAAGAAGATTCGGCTCTCTCTGTTAAGTAAATTTTGGAATGCAGGCGAAGATGACGTGGGTAAGTAGTCGAATATTTCATGGTGGGCAAAGACTCAGGATATTGCTTCAGTGTGCATATTCAGCACGAATCATGTTGGTGTGTTGTCTGCGCTCATGCTTGGATTCCTTGACACTCAAATCTTAGCACCATTGCACAGATTATCCCGTGGCAATTTGGTCAGACAAATGTCAGCCCTGTGACGCTTATCGAGGTACTGATACTCCGACTGCAGGGCGATACACAGACTGGGCGCAATTGCAACGTGATTGACGCCTCTCAAGCTTGCCAGGCATACACTATCTGAGCTTTTCTTGCAGTGGAGCGAACCCTTCTTACACGCAAGACGAGTTGGAATACCAGCTCTCTATCACAAAATCGAAGGCCATCATTGTCCACTCTGAGATCTATCCCGTCGCACTCGCAGCCGCACGGAAGGTCGGGATATCTCCCGAACGCATCCTATTCATCGATTCCAAGCCTAAGACTACCTCCTCACCTCACTTCGCTATCGGTGACTTCATCGCGGATGGCCTAGCGAGGCCTCCTAGCTTCATTGAACGGCGGCTGCAGCCGGGCGAAGCAAAGGAGAAACTAGCCTTCCTCAGTCTCTCTAGTGGGACGACCGGAAGACCCAAGGTCAGGCTTCGCCATTTCTGTCTTCATCGAGCTCGTCTTACTTCATTTTCCAGGCCACACTAATCCCACACTACGCTTTGATTGCTAACGTCATACAGATTGCAGTGTGCAATAGAACCAACGTGAAGAATATATCCCCAGACATGCAGCGTTACCATGTTGGAGAGGTGGGCATATCTGGTTTGTCGTGATCAATACTTTTCGTAAATTGGGAACTAAACCCGCTCCAGTTTTGCCGCTATACCGTAAGTACCAACATTCATATCCAGAGCTTAGCATGACGAAGATGGACGTGGTCGACGGTAGATATCTACGGTCTAGTCCTGAACTTGCACTTCCTGCTATTCTCTGGGGTGAGACAGGACTACAATAATCCAGCCTAATTATTTTTGAACGGGTTTACTCCCCAGATTACCCTCGTGATGATACCCAAATTCAACTTCGTAGAAATGTTGCAGAGCATCCAACGCTATCGCATCAATCATCTTTCGTGCGTATGCTGACCAGCCCGTGTGTAGTGTGACTTATCGATTCTTGAAGGATTGTGCCGCCTATGGTTGTGCTATTATGCAAGGTCACCCTGAAATCCTCAATTTTCCTTCTTCTTTTGTTCATTTCATTATAGCATCCGGCTGTCAAAGACTTTGACCTGAGTAGCGTGAAGACGGTAGTCAGCGCCGCCGCTCCCTTATCCGCAGAAATTACCTTGCATCTCTCCAAAGTTCTCCCGATGGCAACCATCGGTCAAGGATATGGTATGGGGTCTTTTCCTGGTGCTCTCAGTGGTAACTCATTTTTATATCTACGTGGCGTATGATATATTTTGTAGGATTGACCGAAACGTGCACTGCGCTGGCGTTCCCTGAGATCGGACCTCGGATTGCGACGCCGGGTTGCGCCGGAATACTTATGTCGGGGGTTACCGCGCGAATCGTCAAGGCGGATGGATCTCTCGCCGGCTTCGGCGAGGCTGGACAGCTGGTCGTCACCGGCCCATCAATGGCAATTGGCTACTTGGACAATGACCAAGCGTGCGTCGATTAGTAACCCTTCACTCTACTCAAATTGAATTTTCTTCTCAGCACGAAGGAGACATTTGTAAACGGGTATGATTCAATGTGCTCTATGATGATCGGCGCTGAACACCCTCCCAGCTGGGTGTACACCGGCGATGAGGTCATCATCAATCAGAAGTATGAGGTGTTTGTGGTCGACCGTATCAAGGTAACTGCGTGGTTATCCTGAACCTGATCCCGACTCTCAGACCGACTTTCACAGGAATTGATCAAAGTCAAGGGCTTTCAAGGTATGCACTCGAGCTTAAGCTATTTATTCAATTGTCTCCAAACCGTCTCTTGTGCTAGTTGCCCCTGCGGAGCTTGAGGGTCACCTCCTGGACCACCCAGACGTTGGAGACGTCTGTGTAGTCCCGATTCCTGACGAATACAGCGGCGAGCTTCCCTACGCATTTGTGGTTCTCAGCGGAGATGCGCAGCAGCGTGTCAAGAAGTACCCTGCTGAAGCGGTCAAGATCAAGGAGGCCCTCTGCAAGGTCGGTCATCAGGCTCGGGAATAAGCCGACGACAGTATTAACGGGATATCATTCCGGTCATCAGCGCGTCTCTGACACCAAGATCGCTTACAAGCATCTTGCGGGCGTCGAGTTCATCGAGGCTATCCCGAAGAATCCGAGCGGCAAGTTACTCCGGCGTGTGCTGCGCGACCAGGCGAAGCAGATGCTGGCACAGGGAAAGCTCAAGTTTGCCGATAAAGCTCCAAGAGCTAAACTCTGATGTTGCACAAGCGGAATTTTGATTTGATGGAATATGCTGGATTTTCTTGGGTTTTGGAATTAATAGTCGTTATATTTGATTCGCTGCCATTGCATTCATGGAATTGTGCTACTTAACCTTTCAGAATTTATTTTCTTCCTTTCTAAATGCGCCACGGTCTGTGTAGCGGCGAGCAACACTTTGCCATCGCCGGGGATGGGGAGAACGAGTATATCAAAACAGCTGAATCGGACACCACACGCGATCAGGAGAATACCACAGGATCTGGTCTATCCGATTTCTTCCGCCCACCGTAGCACATCATCATTTGAGACGGCCCCGTTCGCAGGCTGCATAGCAAGATGCAAATTTATTAGAGACGACAGCAGCCTAGACATTCTAAAATCTCTTACCTGCGACAGCATGCCTACGGAAATTTGGCCTACGCCACTGGGCGCAGGTGAATTCCTTTCTGGTGGTAACTGCTGAGCCGCCAAGCGCATCTCTGCTAGTTTAGCTTCCAAGGAATCACATTTTCTACTTGGACGATTAAATTTGCAGGAAACACTGTTATGTCTAATTAACATACGCATGGACAGCCCGCGTTTCTTCCTTGCGGAGCTCTAGTTGGCGCCTCATCATGAGTTCAAGATTACCCCTTGCCTAGAAGATGTCTCAACATGATCTCACAATAGCAAAAATCAGAAATACCTGGACGGGACGCAGATCATTTGCAGCTGCCATGATGTTTTGCGCAAGGACAGTGATCCATTCGACGTGTCTCTGCCACTCTGGCGGGGTTGTGGAGGACGTAGTGGGTGGCGGCTGTAGCAATGCATCGAGTAGCTGAGAATATGTTACAAGCATAGAGCGGAGGATGGAGCGCAAAGCAGGCCGTCTGTCTGTGGACAAATGGTGAGACCTAGTTCCCTGATTAGCGGTGATGGCTACAAACCTACGCTGGGATCAGCGGGGTATAGTTGATGTCCTCCGAGCTCCGCGAGAGATGGTATTGTCTCTTTAACCTAATGGCAATATTACTGAGTGCCGGCAGCATGTAACATCCCCTGCGGGTACTCACAAACCAAGTATCCCCGAAGACAGTGTAATGCCCCTCCTCGAGTATCCAATCCACCCTAGGTTTCTCGAGCTGTACAAGAGGCCAGTCCGGAACATCTGATTGATCCGAGAGCACTTCATACTGGTTTGCTGCAGCTAAGTCTCCGTCACCGACGCGTTCTTTCAGAAGAGCCAGGAGCTTCAAGTTGTGGCTCGTGTATCGAGTGTAGTGCGAAGGAGGGGAGGGAAACGGGTTGCGGAGCTCAGCCTCCTCTTCCTCCATGGCTGTCTCCTATAGCATAGAGACCTTCGCAGGAGTCGGTGAGGTCGATGCGGACGAGGAGCTGGTAGATACGAACGGGCGTCGTGGCATGGTTCCGCCTCAAGAGCGTTCGCGCGCCTCGAAGCGTCGCGGTACACGTCTTGTACTCGGCTACGACCCCCGTTCTGCTTTCTGCCCAATTCTCTCAGAGATTCATCACTTGAGGCAATATGTCTACGCGACGGAGGGTCGGGTTCAATATGGCAACTTCAGAGGCATCCCGGAGGCAGTTGATGCAGCCGGTGCCGTGCTGGGAGAAGGTCTGGGGCCCGCCGGACAACGCTCCCCCGGGAACTACCCTACGAGTGTACAAGTGGGTGAAAACAGACAAGAAGCAGGTGAGGTGTTTGAATTCATTTTCCGCTACTTGCACTCATACTCTGTCTGCAGCAATTTAGCGACGACGAGGGCGAGCTTACAGACCAGCCACTCGCGCCCCTACCGGAACCCGAAGAGATCGAAGTGGGAGATGAGGAAGGGGATCAGGACGAAGTGGCGACCTCTATCCCACCAGATACCACCCCAGTCTCTCGAGAGGTCTCCGAGCCCCTCATACCTAAGGACGAGTCGAAGCCTGCCACGCCAAAGCCACATCCTTTGTCTATTTCCTTCCAACCTCCAACCCCGACACCAGGGCCCGAAGATGCGCTCGACGACTCTTTGAAGCCAATGGAAGGAAGCATGGTCGCCGATGTTCTTGTCGACGAGATGGCTCTGGACATGACGCAGATAGGCCCGGACGGTGAGCCATTCGAGGCTGCGCAGAACACGTCGCAATTCCAGGCGGACGATCCCTTGTTAGGAGGTGCTCTAATGGACGAGACAATTGATGACCCGTTTGCCATGCCTCCCGAATGATGATGTGGGCATTTGCAAAATCTCGCTCCACGTCCATGGTGTGTTCAGCTCTCATGATCAATGGAATATGCCCAGATTGATTTTTGACCAGTTCTGCAAGAATTGTTCATGGTTCTCCCATTCGCATGGAGTTTTCGAGCCCACACCTTCTCGATATCAGGAGGCACTAAGGACTCATTCCCCGAGATCGTCAGAAATGCCCTACTACCGGGCAGCACCAGCTCCTGCTATGTTGTACAACAGATCCGGAACCCTGGCGCACTGCGGCGGGTATCGTCTGGACTAACGATGTTCAAGGCAGTGGTGTACCCGGAGATGTGAATGCCATTCACCAGTCGCTTGCTCGCACTGTTTCTTCAAAAGGTGATGCACCCACCAGCAATTTGGCATGCCCTAGTGGTGGATTTCATTAAAGATTGTATCTGGGCCCGTCAAGATGTCTACTGTAGCGTAGTAGTTGGATGTCCCCTAAATTCAGTACATCTGGAATCAAAATTGCGAATTATCTGCTGTCATATGCTCTACGGAGCGGGGCAGTCTTCCACAGCCGGATGGATTCCATCATCTGAACCCACACAACATTTCAGCTGAGTTGACGGAATTCCCGTGTTACATATGTTGTAGAGGCATGAACCATCACGCCCCAGTGGGTAAGGGCATCTGAGTCGGTTTCGGGCCAATCATGAAAAGCGGTATATAGGAGGCAATGAGGGCACAGACTGCCAGCCTGCGCAGCGATTAACATGTTAGAAGGCGATGCGAGGTCCCGAGCGCTACTAAGCCTCACATGAGAGTGCTGGTGGGGCTGTTCCCTCCTTCCTTCGTCCTCAATGGGTGCTGGTTAATCACGCTGTTGACTGACAGTAGGAGGGAAGGCCACGCAAGGTATCTACACAAGTAGACCTGTCAGGGGGCTATGCGAGCGTAGAACCGGTCGTGCTCACCGGTTACGCGAGACCATGATCATGCCGGAGATGAACATGACTGAGGGAATCGTTATGTCCCTCCAACTGCATCAGGCGTACTTAGAACATACCAGACGCAGATAACGCATCTACAAAGCATCCAATTGACGTGGAATCCGGCAAATAATGTGAGACAACGCGTACCAGGCGAATCTACCTGCCACGTCTCTGGCAGAGTGAACTTTGCCTCCGCCGACGGGTCTCTGGGATCGTCCTTGGATTGTGCGATTGTCGACATTATGTTTACTGACCGTAAGTCGCGCAAGAAGCTCAGCAACCAGACAAGAATGCCGGCTCACTCCCGAGAGTCGTGCAAGTTGGCAATAAGCAGGCGTGGGAAATACATGTCTTCAATCCGAAGGTCAAGCGTCTCAACTTTCTTACTCGTGAATGTCTCATCTTCCGACTTGCATACTCTCTTTTATCTGGTATCTGCTCGAGACGACGGACCAGACCACTGTAACTGCTTAGAATGATGTCCTGATGTGTCTTAGATCTGGTCCTGGTGAAAAAACCCTGAATCTGTGCTTGGACTGCGAGCTCTGAATTCGAACTTGGACTGCGATCTCCTACGATCGTTTCTTCCTTCACAATTGGTCCAGACACGTTCCAACTGACGACACCTCAGCGAGTTTTTATTGGAGGGGCGGCGATCGACGGCCTAGAACAATTCTGTCGAGTCGGCCTAAGTGCTTTCGTGGTCTAGAACAAGCGAATTTATGGAGCCAGACTGACGCCTTTCAACCGACGGTGCGTTTGACAATCACCATGATATAGCATGGCTGGCCCGGCACAGAAGAGACAAACCCTCTCGAACCCACTCCCACCAAATCTGTTGATCAGCTCTTCGTCTATCCACCATGAGATACATTGTCGTTGACGGCACATACATCATCCCGGGTGGATCTGCATATAGTACCACAGCCTGTGTACGACCAGACGGCACTGCTTTTCTTTCAGGCTCGGTGAGTACGACATCACGAGAAGGAGCCACGCTGCTAACAGCCGACATTAAGTCGTCGCACCGCTATCTGGATAGCGTCTCCACGTACCCTGGCGCGGCACACGATTCATTCAAGAACGCGTGGCTGCACGACATGAACAGGACATACCGGAACCCGCCGGTGAACGCGCACTACCCATATACTGATCATACGAGGGGCTACTTCAGGTAAGAACAACGCTTGAAACTTCTTCGGACACTGCCTGACCTACACGCTGCAGGAGCCACTCTGGCGATGTGCATTACATCTCGGGCACGATGCAAGACCGTGGGCCCTACTACAACACGCATGGTCGATCGTACGGTTACCGGACGAGCGGTGCATGGCATGAGCCGAGCCGACACCACTATTCCGGATCTCGCGGGTACTACCCTTCGTCATATTTGAGTGAAATGTATCGCTGGCCCACCTACACCGGACATCGTGAATGCGATTACTATGATTATCTCTGATTGCTCCATCTGTTTGTTTGACGTTTAATTCCCTGTGGCTACACATCTCGTAGGATTGTCTATCTGTATCACACCTAATGCATGCCCTTCTTTCACTGTCGCGGAGTGATTTTGAGGCACCCTCCAGCCAGCAACGTGTAGAATGAATGCGTTGGTGGCCGTTCCCATGCTTGATGGGCGCTTCACGCGACAGGATGGAATGGCGCTGGGGAATCTACGACTTCAACCAAGTCGTCGACCATCATCGTCGGTGCGGTCTCGTTCGACGTTGCCGAGTATCGTCTCCTCTTTCTGCGTCCGTTCTTGTCTTTCGTTTCGCTCCTCTCGGTCTCTGGCCGACCGACCCTCAACACCGCTTGCGTGACGACATCAAACCATCTCACAAGAGATCGTCATTGGCAACGCAGAGTGGCAGAACGCTCGTGGAGAACCTCATTGTATCACAGACGAATAATTTGCTGGCTGTGAGCAGTGCGAGCCGCAGAATCTCGTGGCTTTCATTTCCACCATCTCAGGGGTCTTCCCTTCCCTAGCATACCAACACGAACTCTAATTCTCATATTATAACAACTCAACTAAATCT
The DNA here is from genome assembly GCA_001687445.1 of Obba rivulosa. NCBI lineage: Eukaryota > Fungi > Basidiomycota > Agaricomycetes > Polyporales > Gelatoporiaceae > Obba > Obba rivulosa. Next base: position 44,141 of record KV722342.1, read on the forward strand.
CCCATGGCCACCCCAACCCTCTTCATGCCTTCTTACGATATCTCACCTGGCGAGGCTCGAGATACGCCACGTTTCAGTCATCTCCTCACTTCCATCCTTGGTTCTCCATTTCTCACCACATCCGATCTTCCGCCCGAACCCGCTACTCCCCGCTCTCCGCGCATCTACACCGGCGCAGATCAAGTTGATAATTCTCAAGTGGAAATGGAGGCGATTGATGGCGCGTTCTCCGCTGTCCCTCGGTCATACACCGTCACCCGCCCGCCCTCGCCGACCCCTAGCTTTCGGACAGAGACATTCTCTATCATCAACTGGAATGCGGAGATCCCGAATGTCACCTCCGCTTCTGCGTTGGACGACCTTACGCCGCGCTGCTCCACGCCCTTTCGCCCATCGAATGGGCGCCGCACGTTCTCAGGATATCCTAGCGCCCAGTTCGGGTCGAGCAATACACCCGCGTCGCCAGGCGTGCTGAAGTCATCGAGGAGCCTATCGATCAGCATAGGTATCCTGCCGCGCCTCTGGGACGCACTGCGAGATGGGTCACCGGGTAAGAAGGGCAAGCGGCGGCCGGGTCTGCCGACAGCAGCCTCGTGGCGGGAAGCGGCGATGAAAGCATACTCGGACGATTGCGTGGATGGGTTCATCGACTACATCAACATGCAGCCGCTCGACGGCGAAGAGGGCGAGCTGATAGATGACGAGGCATGCTTCATCGATGTCAGGGCGGTGACTGGCGTAGACATCGTCGCGCTCCTCCCGACAGAGCTCGCATTGCACCTGCTCTCATTCCTAGACCTGTCCTCCATCTTATCGTGCTTAAGAGTCTCCAAGTATGTGATCCCTTTCAGGCCGGAAAGCTGCACGGGCTGACCATCTATACCTCTGCAGGACATGGCATGATCTCGCTGACGACAATTCCATCTGGCGGGAGTTGTTTGCTCGCCGGCAAGAGGACGGTTGGAACATCGATCTACGTCGCGCATGCCAGCGTCGACCATCCACCTCCCGCCGATCTCGGACATCTTTCAGAGCGCCGGCACCGCTTGAGATCGACTGGTACGAACTGTATCAGACCCGGACGGAGCTTGACCGGCGGTGGTATTCCAGTCCGCATGCGAGCTTGGCGTTGGACGACAAAGAGAGCAAGGCGTGGGAGCCGCGGGTGCGCAGGATCAGCGGGCACTCAGACAGGCGAGTGACCAAGGGCATGCAATGCTCCTTTGTCGAGGCTGACTACATCCTACATTACCACCAGTGTGTACTGCCTCGAGTTCGACTCGTCGCGCATCATCACCGGTTCGCGCGACCGGACGATTAAGGTCTGGAGCCTAAAGACAGGGAAGTGCCTCGCCACGTTTGCAGGACACCGAGGAAGCGTGCTGTGCTTGAAGTTCGACAAGGACTGGGACCTGCAAGATCAAGACGGCGGTGACAACAACGTCGACGTTGCACGGAAGCGAAGGGGCTTTCTTGTGAGTGGTTCGAGTGACTGTACAATCTGCGTGTGGGACATGTACACGGGCTCCTCGACGGACGAGGGGGAGGAACCAGAGGTCGCTGCGGATGTCAGGGCCGTGCTGCGGGGTCACACCGGCGGTGTGCTTGATCTCAGGATTGATGGGAAGTGGATCGTGAGCTGGTGCGTTGTCACTTTCCGTTGACACTGGCGACGCATTTCACTGATTGTACACCGATTATCTCCAATAGCTCGAAGGACGCGCTGATACGTGTTTGGGATCGTAAGACGCTGGCGCTTCACTGCACATTCCGAGGGCATGATGGCCCCGTCAATGCTGTGGGTCTGCAAGGAGACAGGGTCGTTAGCGCCAGTGGAGACGGCAAAATGATGCTGTGGGACATTGCGGCAGGAGAGCGTCTGAGGACATTTGAGGGCCATGATCGAGGTTTGGCTTGCATCGAGTTTAAGGTAGGTCTCCCAAGAATCGAGCATCAGATACCGGCGTCTGATGTCGGTGCTCTCAGGACGACCTGATTGTGTCAGGATCAAACGATTGCAAAATCAAGGTGTGGTCTGCTTCCACTGGGACGTGCCTGCGCACCCTCGTGGGTCACGATCTCCTTGTCCGAGCCCTCTCCTTCGATCCCCGGAGCGGCCGGCTGGTGAGCGGCAGTTATGACAAGTCTGTGAAAGTTTGGGATTTGCGTACGGGGAAGATGGTCCGGGAGTTCCGTGGCTGCCACATCAGCCACATTTTTGATGTGAAATTCGACCATTGCCACATCGTAAGGTCAGTGTTGCTGTGCTGTGCGCTGGATTTCATTGTCTCAGATTGATTACTGTTTGCAGTACATCACACGACCAGAAGATTGTTGTCCTTGATTTCTCTGAGGGACTTGATGCGAGCTTGTTCGCCTAAACGCCGCATTGAGTCGCTCACCTTCATATACCATGGTCTGATTCTTTATCTTGTTCATAGTTCTGGGACACTTCGTTCGTTATATTTCATCTCGCTTTCGCGCATCTAGCTTTCATGTTGGTTTTCATCCACGCTGAGATACCCATTCACCGCTTTACTTTACTCATGGACCACATCTAGTTGCATCCTCTGTAGAATATCCAATATCGTCTCCGGAGACCGTATGTATTGCAGCACATCATGTACATCAGAAATTGAATCCGCGTGCTACCCCGTCTCCCCCGTGTTGACCGCTGCGTGTTTACACACTGCTCGCGCCTGTGGCGCTTCCGGCTTCTCGCTCGGCGAAGCCTTCGATAATCTCCTTGACGAGCGATGCCTCGGGTGCATCGACAGCGATGACCCTTCGCTCTTTTTCCAGGAGACCCTTGAACTCAGGTGGTAGTACATCCAGTTCGAAGTCGAAGTTGGGAGATGAGCTCAGGGCTCGGGTTACGGCTTCCGAGAACTTCGCCGGGTGTGCGGTTGAGAGGACGACCTGGGTGATGGAAGGAGGGCTGTGGCAGGCACAATCAGTTGCTACGTCCGTTGGCAAGCTCGTAGTGATTAACGTACTTCTGAGTAGCAACGATTTTTGCAGCACAAAGGCCCACCGCTGTGTGGGGATCCGCGACGTACGCCGACTCGGAGGTGAAGTACTCCCGAATGGTGTCAAGAGTCTGAGTGCCGCCATCAGCAACACTGTTAGGTACCCGAAAGCGAGATGAACGGGTACCTGTTCATTCGATATTCTCTCTGCGACGAAATCTCTCCTTGCCAATCCCAGGACAGAGATGGGCACCTGTACGCGTCCGTCACTCTTCATGCTCTTCATCCAGCCGTCGAGCGTCGCGCATGCCGCCCGCATTTTTGCTTCTTGACCACTGCCCGCCGCGTCCTCATATGCAAGATACCACAGCAGCCTCTCGAAGTTGCTCGACACCATGATATCCATCGCAGGGCTGAACGTCTCCTTCACCCCTCCGGCAGCTTGCTTCCCATCTGACGCACCGGCGGCGGGCGCGGTGACCGCGCTCCCGTTGACAGCAGACGTGTCCACCTTCTCATATGCGCCGCTCTTCCAAAAGCGGGCGAGGATGTCGTTCTCGTTCGTCGCGACGACGAGCCGCGCCATCGGAAGACCCATGCGCTTTGCGTAGTAGCCCGCGAGCACGTCCCCGAAGTTGCCCGTGGGCACCACATACTGGATCTCGACGTTGTCTGGTGGGGACTGCGCACGGAGCTGGAAGTAGGAATGGAAGTAATAGACGGTCTGGGCGAGGATGCGCGCCCAATTGATGGAGTTCACGGCTCCAAGTCGATGCTTGGCATTGAACTCTCTGTCTCCGAAGAGAGACTTGACGATGTCCTGGCAAAAACACATGAACTGGGCGAGCCAGTCAGAGACATGCAATGAAACTCACCTGGCAATCATCGAAAGTACCATTCACAGCGAGATTGTGGACGTTTGTGTCCGTAACGGTCGTCATTTGAGCCTCTTGTATGGGGGATACACGACCCTTTGGATGCAGAATGAAGATGGAGACATTGGCCTTGTTTCTCAGACCGTAGATGGCAGCGCTGCCAAGCGAAAGATCGGTCAGTGGCGCGCAAGTACGGACACCTGCAGCTGCGTACCTTCCAGTATCACCGCTCGTCGCGCCAACCACTGTCAGCGTCTCCGGTTTTGCTCCAGCGGACTTGCGAGCATTCCTCCGTGCCAAGAAGAATTCGAAGAGGTTTCCCAGAAGCTGGAGTGCAACGTCCTTGAACGCAAATGTCGGCCCGTGGAACAACTCAAGAACGTAAGTCCTTGCGCTGAGTCTCTTCACCGGGGTGATGTCTGGGTGACGGAATGTGCGATACGACTTCTCCACTAGTGCGCGCAGATCTTCCCGCGAGATATCCTCAGGTGAGATGTATAGCGACAAAACTTCAACTGCTAGGTCCGTAAAAGATAGATCCTTCCATGATGTTTCCCAGTTCTCTGGAAGGGCAGGAATGTATTCGGGTATATAAAGCCCTCCGTTGGGTGCCAGGCCGGTCAAAACCGTCTGTCAAGGGTGAATGGTTGTTTAGAATCTGGAAAAGTACGGACACAGCAGGTTTGACCTCTTCGAAGGTGAGCCGTTCATCTCCTCCTCTGGTAGAGAGATATTTCATCGTGAATTGTGAGGCTCACCGAGTAGGAGTCGCAGTGGCGGAACGAAGTCTGTACCGAGTCACTTAGCGTCTGTATCTTAAAATCTCGGCTAGATCTGAGTCATGTGCTACCGATGAACTCAGATCTCATCGGGTCATTGCTGTGGCTGAGTTGTGTCCACCGGCAATCTGCGTGCAAGCTCTTGTTGTTCGTTCTTCAACGTTCATGTCTTCTCGCTGGAGATTTGGAGCGAACTACGTATTATATGGTGGGCTAGTCTCCGAATCGGAAAGATGAGTAAGAGGATGAATAAGTTATAACATTAACTGATGGCAAACTTGGCGGATCGGGTGATTAATGAATACCAACTCGTTTCAGAGGGGCGGGGCCTGGCGGGGCACACGCTGGCACACGGCATTGTATCACGACAAATCTAGCGGAAAATCGACTAAGTCTGCAGGAGTCTCCGACGGAAAAGAGTGTTTCAAAGATGTGACATGTTTTCTGTTCAGGGCTGTGAACATCGAGGTAGCACCACATGGGCGGAGTCTCATGCCAAGAACGATCAATATGACGAGATTCCCCCTAGTTTGGCTAGCATGACAGGATGGAGAGTCTTACTGACAACTGGTTACGGTAACCCTTGAGGTTGACCGCATTCCAAGTTCCACCGGAGGGGAGCGCTGGGCACCTGAACAGGCAAAACAATATGAAGGAGAGAAATTCTTCAGACAGAAATGGATGACTCTGAAAAGCATTCAATAAGCATGCCATGACTTACGGACTGTTGTCGAAGTAAGGGTTGAGGAGGCGTGAAAAGCTATGCAAATGCGGACCTGCTGATCCCCGTGGGAATATTATGCGATCTATGTGATGGGTGGCTGAGCAGCCGATATGATGCGCTCCGGTAACCGCAACAGCGGGAAGGTCAATGTTTCACCATCATGCTCCAGTTGGCGACTCTAGGCAACTCTCCATGATCTTGCACAGCACGGGTCCCTATTCCGCAGCGTCACACCACCCAGCATGACAGCCAGCGGTAACAAATGGACTGATCAGGCATCCTACATTGCCAATCCGGGTTGACGGGAACTGTCTCTCCAAGAAGGCGGTATCTACTTGTCACCCCGTTTTACTACTCGACGATGAACCACGAGACGAACAGCGGTACGGCCGCTCCTAATGGCACTCGAATGGCACGGGTCGTGAGCCGAACCAGTGTCCCTCACTCCATGCTAGCGCCCTGCTCGAAGGTGAATCGCATTTTGACCATGGTCCTGTAGCTTGAAAGCAACCCCGAGAGGTGCCAGGAATTCTGAGGAAGGAAGATCGTCAAGCCAAGCACGCGGGAGGAAGCCTTTTATCTATCTACGTTGGAAGAAATCCGCCGTGCACGGCTCACCTTCCCTCGGCTGCGTCATCAGGTAATAATAGAAACAGATGTTGATCTGAGGCGGGGCAATGTGGACTATGATGGTCGAGACGGCGTCTCAGGATTTGATGTAGTCCCTCTGACCTCACCTAATGCCGCACTTTTCCTGTACTTTTACTTCGACTTCGTGCTCGAGCCGTCCAGCGAAGCTGACGGCCGTTTCTTCTTCTTTCTATTTCTTATGTCTTCAACGGTTAATATGTTGTCCTCCGTGTTTAATAGGCGGAAGGTGCAGAAACGGATCAACAACTTCGCGTCCCACCGACGAGCACAAACGCCAGCGTCACCGGAGTCGTTTGTCTCGCCCGAGATCGTCGACATTTATGAAGGGCCCCGTACGCACACGATTCATCATGACCTGCCCGCGAGCCTCAAGCCGCAATCCACGGAGTCGGGTCGTAGTTCGATGCCACGAGTGAAGCTGGACTTCGACTACCGGGAGTCGATATCGGACTGGTTCCCAACGGAATTGCTGAACGCAGACGCGAGGTCTGTTCAGGCTGTTACTCCTCCCAAGCGGACACTTCTCTTGCCGCAGGCGCGGACTGCTCATACTAGCAAGGAGCTTCCCTCACGCCCGGACAGCAGACTTCACGAGACGCGTGATCATCATATAGACGACATTATAATAATCGAGCCAGAATTACGAGAGGTCCGTACGCCTTTGTCGTCAGTATCGAGAGATACTCATCGATTTGCAACTTCCTTCAGCCCCTTCGCGATATAACAGCAAGCGTCGATGGCGAGAATGCCCCTTCACGAGAACCTACGGATGTTGTTAGTAACGTTAATTCGGTTTGTCACTGTACACAGGCTGACGGTCGTGGGGTTCTAGCATTACGGGATAGTGGCCAAAAAACCTACCCCTACCCCCATCGTGATACCTAGCAACCCGGCAGGATCGAGTATCACGATCCATGGCTTGAGTTCCGCAGAACCCTCTGCTATGCCATCCTCCCATCTTCCTGTTCCCCCTCGTACATCTTCACCATCCCGTTACCGTACGACCAGCCCTGGTGCGAGTTCTGCGAATACGGATGACCTCTCGGCAATATCAGGGACAACGCTTGCACGTGCCCTGGCCGCAAGCTCATTCATTTGGTCGAGTGACCCGCGCGCGTCCAGATATCGGAGTGGCATAGTGCGCCAGGATTCCGCCACGCTTCCTCACGGAGAGCATCCTCTTAATGGCTCGCCCTACTCCTCAAGCCGCCGCAGCAGTGCTGCGACCGCCGACTTTATGAGGTCACCGGATGGGAAGCGCCGATACTCCTTAATACCTCCTGTTCCTCCGCTTCCATCCGCCTCCGAATTATCTGCGGCACTGGAAAGTGCTACGTCTCATAGAAGTCGGAGGAATTCTGTTGCAGCCATGACAGAAGTACGGCGTTACAGCGCGGAGCTACCGTTTGCGCTGGAGGGAGCTGGTCTGAGGCGCATCCCGAGCACTTCTCGCTGTCTCAAGGAACAGCAGATTCTGTCACCCATTTCGCCCATCTCCGAAGGGCCGTCGCCGGCGCCGAGCCTTCCTAACACACCTGTTCATCTTGCGAACAGTGCATCAGGTGGCAATGCAGGTCAATCATTGGCATCTGGGTCGCACGCTTCGTCTGTGCCCGAATCTAGGAACGACTCTGTCCATTCGCTTTCTGCCCCCGACTTGCTATCGAAACCTGGGAGCTCCGATGCGATTGCAGAGAAAGCATGCCTTGCTCCAGGGATATTCCATTCACGAAAACCATTGGCATCCAACACTCGCACCACCCGTAACTCGCGCGTCGGGATGTTGGATCTTCCGCCGACCGGCTTGCTCTTTTCACCGGAATCACTCACATCGTCAGGCTCTGAGTATTCGTCAGGTTCCGGTCTTGGGCGCTCGACGACCACAGGGACGTCTGTGCAGTCCCCAGCGTCTGGCAGTGTCGAGGACCTCAGCAAGTCCTTCTCACGCTCACATTCCGAACCCGGGGCTGTGCAGAGTACCGCCGGAAATGTTCGTCGACCTCCTCTACTCCCTATCGGCGAGCGCACACACTCGGACACATCTTCAGAGAACGGCATTCGCACTCATCATTCTTTCGATGCTGTACCCGGCGTGCCGGTTACGGCTCACCCCTTGGGAACGCCCGATAGCTCCCCTGATTTACTTGACTTCATGTTCCCTGTGACGCAAGGGACTGTTCAACGGGAGCGGTCTGGAAGTCAACCTGTACCGGTCACGGCCGTCAGCTTGGAGCACATGCTTAGTCCTCTGCACAGCTCGAGCGTTGACTCGTTGTCGTCGCTTTCCGTTAATTTGCAGACTTTCCCCGAGACGCCATGCGCGTTCAGCCCCATCTGGTCGGCAGGAATCGCTTCACCCCCTTCATCGTCTCATAGACATGGTGACCCAAGGCGGTTCACGCAGAGGACGACATCATTTGGCCGTGGAGGCAAGATGCGCGTGCGGCGCCTATCGCTCCATCGCTCAACTAGCCTCAGTATGATCAGACCGCTGGCGGGATGCCTCCCCCCTGTTGATCCTGGTGTGCTGTTTTCTGCAGAGAATTCAGATATATACCAGGCTAGACAGCAAAGCGAAGATGCGTCTGCTTCTGAAGCACACAATCATGAGCGACGTTTGACTGCTATCGAAGAGCTGCGTTCCCCGTTGAACACGCCCATCGAACCAAGCTCCCGAAGAAGCTCTCCAAGGGCCTCGAGAGCGCTGTCGCTACCCAGTGCTTCTGCCCCGTGCTTTCAAATACACGCAGAGGACACGACTCTCGCCGAGGCATCTGATACTGCACGGGATGTACTGGAAGCATCTCCCGATTCTTCCTTAACGCTGGATTCGTCCGAGTCATTGCTGGAGATGTCGCGTCCTCCATCATATACCACGGCGCAGTCATCGGTAAGTCAAGGTCTTGATATGAGTCTGTAGCTACTGACGAACTACTAACTCAATACATAGAATGCCCGTACGTTCTCCCAGGACAGTATGGTGCAAGGCGAGGCCTCATCATCGACTCGTACCTCACCCACACCTGTGACCATCCCTCTGAAAAGAGCTCTCTCGCCACCTACGTCTCCCGTCCTTCCCTCCTCGCAGTGTTCGGTCTCGTCTGACGTCTCTCAAGTTTCTATCGGCATGCCGCCTCCAGAGCAGCCTCCACTCCCGCTGTGTGCTGAGATGCAGAGAGGTATACTTCAACGGCCCATTCCCGCCTCCATGTCGGATTTGGAAAGGACTATACGCTCTGATGTTCCAGTCGAACCAGCTCCGGTGAGACGAAGCGCTCGCATTAGACCACCGCTTCCAATCGGCCCACGTAAACCGAGCAGTAACCTCGGGTCTACGGTCATGCAGCGATCTAGGAACGGCTCTGTCTCATCTTTGATGAGTAATGGAGGGGGTAACAGTCATACCTCGCGCAAAGCATCGACTGTGTCCTTGTCGGGCCCATCACCGAAGTTCCAGACTACGAAGGTCAAGTTCCGAGGACTAACGATGGACCAGGCCAAATGGCAGTGGTCGCAGCATGACCTCCAGGAGATCGTACGACAAGCCATCAAGGACTCCTCGGACGCGTCTGGAATTCGCGTTCTGCCTCTGGATGTCGTGACTGAAGCTCTACCAGCTGAAGTCCATAGACTGGAGGCGCATAGCGCGGAGTTGAGAACGCAGTATAAACTGGGTGTGCGGAAGCGCAGAACAATATTGGCTGCACTCCGTTTCATGTTCGACGATTCGAACATCGATCAGAACAGCGTGACGAAGATGGTGAATGACCTCACAGAAGTCTCGGATAACCTTGACGAAGTTGCAGAGGAGCTCTATAGTGTCACGGACCAACTGAACCAGCTCACACACCTACGCGACGTCCACTCCGGAGGTGCCCTTGCCATGGGGCTGCATAAACTAAACGGCGCGTTGATGAAGCACTTCGAGGAAGTAGAGAAGCTCCGTGGTCAGGTCGCTACCCTCGAGGCTGAGCGAGACGAGGCCTGGAAACAGGCTCAAGAAGTCGCACAAGATTTCGACGATCTGGCAGATCGCATGGTCGATCAGTCGGCTCTTACACCGCTCAGCCCTAGTCGTCGCTCAAGTCGGGTAATTATCGCTCGCAAGACCAGTCTTCGTGCTTCCAAGGCCGGGCTGCGTTCCTCCTATCGTACTCACAGTGCACGATCGTCGGTGAGCAGTAGGCACCGTCTCAGCACAGCTGGATCGCCCGCATTGAGATCTGCTGGAGCGAATATTCCTCCTGTACCACCTTTGCCACTCCGGACCCCCCTTGGTATCGTGACATCTAGCCTACCAACGCAAAGCTCTTTCGGTAGATATCTGCACGTTCGACTTGAGGTCTTCTGCAAGGGCTTACGTATATTTAGCAGACACACTGTCCGGTTCACCATCATCGTCATTCAAGGCTATCGACGAGGCTCAAAAGGAGCTATGCGAGATGCTGGGCATCTCCGTGAAGGAGTTGAAGGTTCAACGTACAAGGCGGCGATCCGTGTCTGGCGCAGCTGAGACGAATCAGCGAGTTGACTCGCCCACCATGGTGAGACGGAATTCGGAAATTTTATCACCTGGCCTCCGTCTTTAAGAGTCCCGCGGAGCAGCGTCCACACATCTCGATGAATTCGCACGCGACAGGAATATACAGTAGTCACATTATTACAACATTTTCTAATCTATGAGAACAATTGTCTGTACGCATACTCACGTTCGCTTGCATTATAGTATGATTCATATTATTCCTATCATACATAGTTTTGTTTATGAGGGGTCGTAAGCATCCCACGCATGTTAGATAATTCGATTATGCTTTCATGATTACATGACGTTTATTACAGACGATGGCGTGCATAGCAAGAGCAAGTTGATCAAGCAATAAGAATACACAAATAACGTCCCGGGGTATCAATGACGGATGCGCTTTCTACGGATCCGGACTTCTGATATGTGTGTTTCTTGAGACCCTGGAAGCGGGGCGGACGGTGACTCAACTTCCGGTGAACTGTGACGAGGTGTAGCAGCTGTGTTCATATCATCCTGAGCTTCTTTGTCCTGTGAACGCGCCCGTTTTCGACTGACGGGTGTTGGGTATCCATTGGGAGCGGTCTCTGGTGGTAACTCGGCGTCCGACCTACTGGGGGAATGTGGCTCCGGAGTTTCTGCGGGGGTAATGCTCTGCGACTCTCGAGATCCTGGGTTTGGTCTGGACCGACGGGGCCGAGGAGTGGAGTTATGAGGGACACCGCGGGGTGTGCCAGCTGGGAGAGGATCGTCATTCTCCGATATAGCAACTGCCTCAATATCGTGTTCAGTTCTCGCGCCACTATAAACTGGCCTAGGTTTTGGACGTGTCGTTGGCGGGGCCTCGTCCCCCGTTGTTTGTCCCTCGCGCTCATCGTCGTCATCAGTGGTCAGATCGATGCTCTTCGCACCTTTCCGCGGCCCGCGCTTTCCCTTAGCACCTAATGCTAGAGCTTGCATGTTAGTCGCACGATTGGGAGACGCTAATACTACGATGACAGAACCTTTGTCTTTGGTTGCGTTTAATCTCTTCTCGTATGCTCGATACGGCTCCCATAGCTTGGAAGTTGGTGACACTTCCACCCGGGCCCGTGCGACGACTTGGTCCAAATGAGCCTTACTACATGTATAGGCACATCGTCAGCAGTACATACTTGTATCCAAGAATGAATAAAATTACTGACATCTTTAAAGAATCTCTGTTGTCGATAGAGGACAACAGTGGCTGCAAGACGCGGAAGAAAGTGACAGCTTTAGCGAGTGATTTTTTGTTCTTCGAGGCCTCAGATGCTGCTAGATGCTTGCTGATCCATGTCAGGAGGGTCGTATGTATTTCCACCACAAATTGACTATCCAGACGCCGAATGATGGACAGCTGTGCACCCCGGAGAAGGAAACATGCCGATAACGCTTTTGCAAGTGCCACCGAATGCTCCTCAGTGCGTTCGACACTGTCAAGGACTAATGTGAAGGACTGAAAGTATATGAGTACTAGGAAATTCACGCAGAGTAGCCGCAACTCACCTCCTGGAGCGCACGACAGATGACTGAGACAACAGTCTCCCCGTTATCTTTGTACATACCCTCTTCACGAAGGATGTCAATGACCACCTTGGAGCAAAGATCGAACGAAGCGCCCAGTCGGCCATGGTGTGCGAGAAGAACTGCTGAGTTGCGAATATCGATGACGCCTGCACGGATAGCGCGAAGGAAAGTAGCCATAACGCCCATAAAAACATATTCTCTCTCAAGCCGAGCACGCGACATCATCTGCACGTCTGTGTATTGAGGAGCCATCAGCAATGACCGCAGCAAATAGCATAAGTTTTACCAGAAGCATTATTCCGAGCAGGACCAGCCTTCTTTCTTATTCCTTTACGCTTCTCTGACTCGGCATCGGATACGTGCCCGTCGCTAGATTCCGCGTCGTCATTCTCACTTTCATCGCCTGCTTTGGCTATATCGCCGAGCAGTTCCTCGGCATACCGCTCGATCTCAGATTCAACGAATCCTGCACAGCGATACTGTACTTCGTCGTCCATTGTCAACGGTAGAGCTGATGTAGGCAGAAGGCTCCCGTCCGATGCGATTGACTGAGATGGGCAGAATAAGATATGCAAGTTCATGAGATTTTGGAAGGCCTGAAAATTCGTCAGAAACCAATGAAGCGTCATGCTAGCATTTGCACACACCGATCGCCGAACACCCTCTACCGTATTGGACTGGGTCCCGACGACAAATTCCAGGAGCTTTTCCAGAAGTGATTCCCGCTGTTCTCGTAGCTTTTCGTGGAACCGAGACTCCTCGGGTGAGAGCTCACCGTCAGCGGTGATCAGACCACGTGCCTTCCACATTATGTGCAAGGTGAGCAAATGAAGCGCCCGGTCAATCATCTGTGGACTGCGATAAATTTTGCCTGTGTTCATGTGTCTCGTGAAACGTACCAGTTCTTCTTCTTTGTAGCCCAATCTGCCTCGCTCTGCAACAGCACTGACTATGTCCCAGGCACTGCTCTGCTTCCCACCCTCATCTTCCTCCATCCAGCCGGTCATATCCCTGAACCCGATGAGAGCTGCGAGACGGGCGCAAATCGCCCCCAACTTCAGGATCTCATCCTCAGAGAATGAGGCGATCTCAATTTCGCCTTGCTCTGCAATCGCGTCCCGCAATGTCGTCGATAGCTCCTCTTCCAATTCAAGCACCTTGGTGCTGTTGGTATTGGAAAGACTTGTAGCGTCCAACATATGCTTGATAGTGGTTACTGCGGTGGTCAGAACGACGGGAGAGGAATGGGACAGGAACTGTTTCGTAATGTCGTCCCAGAGACTGGTGTATGCCTGCACCTGTGGTCAGCGAGATTGTGATGGAAGGTGGCAGGTATTATACCGTCATCATCCTCATCTCGAGGTACATGTCAAGGTTCATCAGTTGTGGGATCATAAGAACGTCCGTCATCCTGTTCTCGTCCGTTTGGTGCTTGATAAATAGTTGAGGGAGGCTCTTGATTAGCGCACGTGTGATGTCGGAAGAGAGCGTCTCGTCTTCTCCCTAGGTGAACAACGAAAATGTTCTATCAGCTGGATTGACCGCATGCAATCCCAGTGAATTACCTTCTTCGCCCCAATGACGTCCGATAGGGCCTTGCGGAGAACTGCTATGAGCATCTCAAGTAAGACCGCTTCCTCCTCTTCCTCGAGCCTCCACACTTCATCAACTCCGTTGTCGGCAGCTTGCTTGCGTTTCCGTCCTGTTGGTCTCCGAGAAGTTGACTCCTCGTCGGAAGCGGAGTGATCGAGCAGAAGAATATCAAGTAGATCCTGCCAATTGCTGACGGGTTCGATCTCATCCCAGAGAGCCTCCATAACGAGGGATATCCGTCCCTTCCGATCTGGGCCAACCAGGGAAGCGACCTCTTCCGCCCTGTGCTGCGTTGACGAGCCTTCGCCAAGATCATTTTCATCATCAACCTCGTCCTCTTGATCGGTTTTGCCCAAAGCCTTGCCCCACTTGACAAGAAGCATTCCCAAGGCCTTGATGCCAGCACGCTGCTTGTCCTGGTTGCTCGCCTTCTTCCCGACCAAACGCTCCTCTACACATTCCTCCCAAACGCCCTTCACAAACCCACTGACGGCCTTGCGCACACGCGCCTCCTCGTCATACAACAGGAGGCAAAGCCGCTCGCGCTGCTCGTCTTCTAGCAGGCCGTGCCCGTCGATCGCCTGCAGAACCTGTATGACTGCCACACGAACGCTGAGCTCGGTGTCGCCCACAGCCATCTGAACGAGACGGGGCTTGAACCGTTCCGTGAAATGCTGCAAGGCTGCCGCACCAATGTATGCGGTTTGTTCGTACGCGAGCGCGAGTGCACGCACGGCCTCAAGCCGGACCTGAGTAGTTGCGTCCGACAGAACCCACCCGACATATCGCAGGTAGGCTCCGTCAAGGAAGTGTGCAGGATACTTTTTAAACCAGAGACCCATCGCGCGCACACATTCTGCGCGAATATTTGGGTCGAGATCTCGGTAGCGGTGCACGAATACCCTGTCCAGCCATAAGTGTCACTACATGCAGGTGTTTCACAATGACTCACCCGTCGACGAACTCCTTGAGAAACTCGGCCAGCTTGGAGCGCCGCTCGCGCACCTCCACTGCCTTCCCGCCTAGCTCCTTCTCCCGCGCACTCTCAGCTTTCCCCTTATTGGCAGCAGCTTTACGCTTGCGCTCTCCTTCACGTTGCCTACTCACGACCTCAGCCTCCTTCTCAACAGTTGCAGCTACGTCGCAGAGTGCCGTTTCCACCTCGAGCGCAATCACAGTGGCTGTATGTCGGAAGCTACGCAGCTGTGAGGACGACATGGCGACCACCCATGTCTGCAGCGTGGCCATGAGATCTGAAGTGTAGAGTAGGCCGAGTTCGGCTGCAGAGCCGATTAGCCGGTCAAGGAACTCCGAGAGACTTCGCCGGAACTTCTTGAACACAGGAAGCTTCGAGGTCAGAGGATAGATGGGTGAATCATACTGGCACGTTTGTAACCCTCGTAAGGCGACACTCCAGAGATAAGGCAAGGACACGCACCTGCTTGAGTGCCTCGGTGAAATTATCAAGCGCATCGACGACACCATCATAATCCATGACTTCGTCCTCGTTGACAGAGTCGTTGCAGCCGCAAGCGCGCAGTATACAGGTGATGAGTTCCGCCTGACTTGGCCCGGGAGTTCGCGACAGGGATTCGAGGAAGTCTTCAACAGTGGATTGCAGGGCAGCGGCCGGGTTCATGATTGCGTCTACGCATATACACTATTATTCTGTATGCACCAGACACGTACCGCGAGACTTACTGAAGAGTGGGTTATCTGACGAGATCTTACTGTCCTGTGCGACTCGCTCAGCGTCGAACTCCCCATTGACAGCAGTTCCCTTCGCTTTTCGCGTCGTGGCCTTCCTGGGCTTGGATACAGTGGTCTTGGGTGCAGCAGAAGCCTTCCCCGCTGTTGTTTTACGCGCCGCAGGAGCCTTTGCTGTGCGTGGCTTCTTTGGCTGGGGCGGGCCCTTCGGTTTACTTGAAGCATTCGCGGGCAGCTTGGATTTGGGTCTCGGCGCGTCGTAGTCCTCCTGTACGTCTTGATCGGCCTCGTCATGGTCCGACTCCGATAGCTCGCTCCTGGCATCGTCATCCGTAGTAGTCGCGTCTGAGCGCTTTCTCTTGATCAGGGCACTGTCGACTAGCGAGACGGTGAGGCGTGTTAGACGCGTCAGACTTTCTGCAATCACGTACCGGACACAAAATGCGTGGCCTTCTTTTTATCCCTTTGAGAACGACGAGGCGCAGGCGAATTCCCGTTGTCGGACATGGTGGATATGATGAACGCGTGCTCGAGGATGAGCGTCGCGTCTGTAACGCGCCTCGTTGCTCGCGTGTTTCCACGGGTCCCGTGCGGCCGTGCGGCGATCCAGTTAAGTCTTGATATGGACGTAGTGTTCACATAACGGAATTTGTTACTATCTGTACGATGTTATCACACACCAAAATCTTCCTTTGTGCTCAAAGTCGACCAAGCGCATGCCTGTCATCCCTTCTGGAAACATAAAGCACACCAAAGCCTAGCAAGTGACGACCAACTGTTCTCTACGGATGAATACTGTGCGTAAGCGTTGCGACAGGTCGCCAACTTGAAAAGTGATGTGCATACCAAGGCTCTGCACCCGGAGTCGATTGCGCAGATCTTGTATCTTCAGCTTCATTACTGACGACAAGAGTCTCTGTATGACTTCTACCTACATGGCTTGAGCTGCAGGCACTATGGATCACACATTCTGGAGTCGTCCCTCACTTGATTATGCATCGTCTACAGCAATCCTCCACAACAATCGGATGAACAAGTTTGGCACGCTTGTAATTAGTACGTCTCTGTGCAAAACCACGATCATGTTCCCTCTGAGTCCAACGGATGTGATGTGATGTCAGTACGTCCGACAGACATGCGTATCATGATCCAATTCTGTTGCAATGAAGCTGGCGAGTCCCGTTTGCATCGGTCGTAACCTCCCTTGATCTTGACGAGACGCTATAGGCGATTTTCACGAGATTGCTATGAGTATGTCTCATGGTGCAATATTACCAACGTGTAATTCAGAATGCCAGAGCGAGGCGGATCATCATATTATGTATGGTATGAGATTGGCTTCAAGAGGCACTAATGTAAGCTTTCAATTTGACGCAGCATCTTCGCACAAGTGCAATGCGATCACTGTGATTCCCTCATAACCTATCCCATTCAAAATGACAGATCGAGGCGCGTCATATCATTTATGGTATAGAATTGGCTTCAAGGGGCAGTTTAAGCTTCCAATTTGGCGAAGCATCTCTACACAAGTGCAGTGCAGTGCAATCATTCAGATTTAATCCCATCATGACTTACATACAACAGTCTCATCCCCGCAATTTCGACCCACCTAAGTATTCACGACACAAGCCCTCCGACCTAGACTAATTTGCGTCGCTAGTATGGAGCGGATGCTCCTCTCCGCAGAGGCACACAATACACCAGACGATTCGGTGAGCCATCCTGCGCCAACGAAGCGGCCGACTACATCGGTGAGACGCGTATAGATTTACGATATCCAAGTGGAGAAACCGAGCAGAATGCAACGCGCATCCGGAGGACTCCATTGTCAAGCTACCGTTCGCCGTGTGTTTCAACATTCTCAGCTTGTCGCGATCGACGTGCAGTGCCTCTGACGGACGTTCGACTAGTGTTCAACTGTGCACTGATTTAACGAAAGTATATTAACATGGACCAGGCCGGTTGAATCATTCGGTCAGTGTCTCCTACACGGAATGTGATTTACCCCGCCGCGGGAAGGGGACTCTCGTCTTTGATGGTCGCCAATGGCTCCTCGTAACCCCGCTCAGCTCCCGACCTACATAGATAAAGAAGAGCCGATTGTGTGTTTGCTGCGCATGGCGCACAAGAGCGCTCATCACTACTCGATCTCTCCGTTTGTCGAAGGGCTGGGCCCATTCCATCCGGCATGGTTGCTATCGACGGCTCTCAGCAGAGGCCGCCTATAGGCAGTCGTTCTGCCCCGTCCCGACCGGCTTTCATCTGCTACTAACGCGACGACTCTGAGATACGTCTGGGCGTCAGTCAGAGACGGAGACACCAGCTGGCCATTTTTGCGGCGTTAGGCTTTCGGTTGCACCTGCTTCCGAGCGCTCCGGCCGCGGCATTGAGCGCGGTAAATAGGGCGTGGGACATGATCAGAATAGCGTAGGTGTTTTAGTAAGGTAAGAAGATACCGTCAGATGGTAAGCGCGATGGATCTGTTTGTCTCGGGGGGATGTGTGAGGGAAGTGTGTCCCTGGTGTAGGGAAAGTACTGGAAAGTAGACGGGAATGGAAAGATACACGATTGCCGGGTCGCAGGGTCGACGCTCGTCGCCAATGAATTTCCACTTTGGATGGTTCGTGCCCTCTAGACTCTTTTTTCAGGGTCCGTTTGAGATGATTTGTTTTGCGCCAATGATACTATTTGTCGCAGTTCTCGAGTCTGGCGTGCGGAGAGTGTATTCGAGTGAAACCCTAAATGTTCGACTTCTCTTCAAACCTCCTCGTCCGCCTCTGCGTCCCCGTACGTTCGCGTCGCCGGACACTTGCATGACCGCACACTCCTTCACACCAGTAACTTAACGACATTCCTTACGTTCATTCCTCCCTGGCGTATCATTCAACGCCCCAGTCACGTCGCGTGCGATGCCGACCGCTCCTACTCCTCCGGGTCGCCTGCGTTCAAAAACATCCGACCTCTCTGATCTCTTGCGCAGTCATGGCGCGCGGTCGGATCGTAGGAACTCTGAAAGCCAACGACACCCACCGACCCAGCAGACTACTCAGACTACCTCTCATCACTCCGAACCTACCACACCATCGAAAGGGAAGCGCAAGATCGCCATCTTCGGACGTAGAAGAAAGTCAGAGTCGGTATCGCCGTCTCTCTCTGCATCTGACTACAGAGTGGTCGAAGAGGAGATACCGCCTTTGCCTCCACTGGACTCTCGAATATCGACAGGGTGAGTCTTCAGATTTTTGCAGTTGAGCACATGGGGCTGGCGGGCTGCCAGAGCGCGGACCGCCCGGACACGGCATGAGCCCGAGACTCGCACGCCGTTAATCAACGGTCACGTAAGGCGTGTATCAGTGCGGGGAAGCC
Organism: Obba rivulosa; assembly: GCA_001687445.1. Lineage (NCBI taxonomy): Eukaryota > Fungi > Basidiomycota > Agaricomycetes > Polyporales > Gelatoporiaceae > Obba > Obba rivulosa. Next base: position 62,872 of record KV722342.1, read on the forward strand.
GAACCTATGTCAAAGCCTCCATGTGCAACGTCTGCGGAGCGCGCCGCCGTGCACAATTGTCTACGGGTGCTTGTCTAGTCCCAGCGGGATTGCATTTAGCTACCTCTTCTCTCGGCCTAGATATCGGAGAACGCACTTCAGCCTTGGAATTCTCAGCCGTGGCATTGCACAGCAGGGAACACGTCCGAACCGTCCTCGAAGCATAGTCATGGGACTGTAAATATCGCGGTGACCGTCGTTGAATCTGCGTTGCCGCGTTGGGGCTCTGGGGGTAACAACCTGTAACAACGCGGGCCATCCCCGGAGTAAATTTCAAGCCGCATTGATCGGTCACATTTACTTCCGCGCGTATCGATAGCCGTGTGGCATAAGCAGCCATTAACTCGGGGCCCCTCACTTTGATTTTTCTTTGCACCTGCGCGCTACATACTAATATCACCATATTCTCAGGGATTGTGGCCAGCCATCTTCGAGATTGACGTCGGAATCGTCGCGCATCCGTCCACCGTCGCAAGTGTCTCTGCCGCCCGCGTTATCCCTTCCGAAGCCCCAAGGCCGTCTGAGCTCCTCTCAGCCTCACGAGCAGCAACGCCCGCATGCTGCTTCCGTCTCGGTCACTAGGTCTCATCAGCTTCGTGGACAAAAGTCGACTTCGTTTGAATACACGAGACAAAGCGTCGACAGGCAAGCAGAGGTATCTGGCAACGGGCGCCCGATGATCACCATTTCTGCCCCTCCAGTCGCAGACCATGCATCGGCATCTCAAAGATCTGTTCCTGTCCCCGCGCCAATCCATACCGGCCGCAGATTTGGTCTTGCCCGATTTGGCACACGGCGAGAGCAACCCAAGCCGCCCGACTCGCCGCCTTCTCCAACCAGTCCAACCAGTCCACGTAGTCCAACTTCCATAAAACAGTTTCCCTCTTCGGCCGCCGTGGATTACCAGAGTCATCGTACGTCCGTGATTCAAAGTGGCATTCCTAGAGCGGAGGACGCACCGAAGAAATCCATCAGCAAAGGTCGTAGTTTCCTCCCAGGCTCACGGTCTCCACCACCCGACAAACCCCGTAAATCTGCCAGTGCTCTACCGCTGTCCAGCTCCAGGCAGGCTCAGCTCTCGGGCCCGACTTTATCAGTCAAACGGAGTATATCGGAATCGAGTGCGTCCCCGTCTCAAGACGCTACTGATGGCGCAGCGGCGGCGCGGGCAACATCGCCTCCATCGCGCAGTCGCATTCCTGGATCCTCGTCTCTCAGATCTCCGGGGACGAAAGCGCCCCCTCCACTGCTTCCAACATGGAGACGGCCCCTGAGCGGCGGACCTCCACTAGAGCCGCTTCCATCTCCGCCCCATAGCGCCACGACGATCAGAGCTGGCGGTAATGAAACGAAGTCGACGCAATCATCCTCCGCAACTTCCACTCCGACGAACGCCTCGTTCCCTGGCGTTGGCCCTCGGCCCTCGATGGCCTGGATACACCAGCAGGTCTTCGGTCAAACCATCGAGAATGTTGTCCCTTCAGCGTCCACCCACTCGCTAGCCCTTGAGGCAGCACGCCATTTGAACGAGCCTCTACCCTCGTCTACAGAAAGCCTTGACAGAGACAGGGAGGCCGTCAGGTTCCTCGTTCCTGAGACTCCGACACTCGCCGAGCATGAACATCCCATTTCGCATGACGCCGCAACAGCCGAACAACTCCGCGAAGCTCTCAACGCACAGAGTGCGAGGTACGCGCGTCTTGCTGCATATGTCCCGTCACTCATCGAAAAGCATGCGGCGGAGAAGAGCGAGCTCAAACGTCGTATCGAGGTTCTCGAGCAGGAGGCACATAAGCGAGAGCGCGAGATCAAGGGGCTACGTTGGCTCGTGATGAATGCTAATCCAACTCCACCTGCCAGCTCAGGCAGACAGCCCGGGTTCTCTCAAGTCGAACGCGGTCAGGACGCCATTAAACCCGGGCCTCAGCCTGCGCAGCATGTTGCGCCCACTGTGCTTATGGAGTCTGGGCATGCAGGGACGTTGTCAATTGACTCCTTGAGCGGAGGCAGTATGGAGGAGGGCCTGTTCGAACTGCAGGCGACCGTTTCTGATCTCATCGCCCCGCTATCCACTCCACCTTCAACAGAAATGTCTAGAAGCCGTGACAGAAGGTCGTCGAGGGCGCGACTCCGCCGGTCGAACACGATATCGTACGAGCTCAACCAGGATGCAAGCATCCTAGCGGCGCAGAAGCAAGCACGGAGGACGAGCTCTCCTGTTCTCCCCCCGCCTGGAGGCACGCAGAGTATGTTCTCGTTCAAGGGCTCCCCTTCCATCAAGACGTCTCCGGCGATATCTGCAAGTAACCCCAGTTTCGAACTGGAGTCTATACCTACTATCCCGTCTTTTGGCTCTGAGCAGCGGATATCCCCAATCCCCTCGATCGCATCGCCAAGTTTCTCCCTACCTTCGCTCACAGCAACAAACACTGCGTCGTCCGGATTATCTGCCATCCCGGAGCTACCCAAATCGCCTGCAGGAACGGTCAGTGCAGAGTCCTCTGACTACGAGCCAATCGTTCCGGCGGCTGAGTGCCCGACGACTGGAGAAGAGCAGCATGTCCCACACCCCAGGAAGCATGTCGCCACAATTTCCACCTCATCTACATCAGCATCCACCGCGTATGCCGACAATCTCAAGATGGGCGCAGCTCCGTCCATCGGGCAGGTACTTGACCGCGCGACCGAGTCGAAAGCAGATACCCTCCAGTAGTAATCGTGTCGCTCTCCGGCACTCGCCTGACGTCAAAAGGTGCGATTATATCAATCGCTGTCGCCTTTGTGTATTGGTCTGGTTATTTCGTTCAGTTCCATTTGGTTTTATATGACACACCAACACACGTTCGTTACTCTTCCAACGATATTCCCTATACGGTGCCTCTCACGGACAATATACCCTCAGGTGTTCATCACTAATTCGCGTAGTCTATAGCAGACGGCTCGAGTACGCTGCAGTTCTCCATAATTGGCCAGACTTCGACGACATCTATCTTCCCAGCCATTTGTAGCATCATTCATCTCTGTCCATGTCTTGCTTTGTTGTGAGTTTCATATAGTTCACGCGTCTTCGATGTATCAACGTTATTGTGTAGTATAAACACACGAATATTTGATTGATTGCATCTGGCTCTGCTCACACCACCATTATTTTCATATCGAGATGTGTCGGAAATTCCATCGTTACAGTCATAGTGGCAATTGTTGAATCCTCGTGCAAGCCGAACAACCGGTGATGGAATACTTCTAACGCATAGCGATAAGTAGCTTCACCCAACCAATATTGCGATTCACCTCAGAATAGTTGCTTGGCGCTGGAGTACAAAGTATCAATGAGCAACGAAGGCGAAGGACGAGAGACAGTTCTTACGCAAATTCCCATAGGTTCTGCGGGTTCATGTATGTTTCCACGGTGAACGGGAAGCGGACTGAGATGAAATAAGAAACAGTCGCGAAGGGCAAAGATCGCGAAAACACTTACATTGTGGGTGCTCCGACTCGTAGGCTGTTATAGGTACTATCAGACCCGGACGGCGACGAAGATATCAGCACTCACCGATCGGCACCTTCTCGTTCAAGAAGCTATAAGCTACGAAGTTGAATGCAGTTAGGTATTGCAGCTACATATGGGCCGATTCATGACATACCGGTCCTCCAATTGTGGCTGCAGTAATATAGATCCAGTCAGTACTAATGCTCACATCGCGAGTCATAGATGAGTGACGTACCGGAAGTCAGCGTTAACCAGCCTAGATTCGACAATCAGCTACTCATATACGAGCATTCTGCTCCTAACTTACAGATCGGGCGGTGCTAAAGGATCCTATACGAAAGCCGTCAGCGGTCAGCAGCATTGATGAATGAGCAGTTTGGAAGACCTACATTCGCAAGTCCAGATGTCTTGATCTCGGAGTCAATATCTGTCCACTCAAGTACCTGATTGCCAGCCATTCCTGAGGACAGCAGGACCGGTCAATACAGCGAAGTGCACGAGAATGAACGGCAAACCCTTGTATTCCATCGCCAGGCCCGGCTTTCCGCCGAAAATGGCAACCTTCGTCTGGTGGCGCTCGAACATGAGCGTGCTGAACATGGCACATGTAGACGCGCAGTCAGCGTTTCCAACTGCCTCGAACGTCAGACATATCCGAGCTGTTGTCTACAATGACTGACCTATGGCCACTTTGCTGAACAACGTATGAGTAGTTTTCCCTGCACTGTGGTTAGGACGGATGCTAAACATACCTGAGGTCAAACGGAGGCTCCTCCGGCATGTCGACAGCGAAGGGCGTGCATACATCCTGTCGAATATGGATCAGCATATTATCATAATGCTACTGCTTGAAGACAGGTAATTACGAAGAACCGTTGTGATTCGATGTATGTGGCACCATTGATGACACTCGTTACGGGTGGCTGGTCGTAGTTGAATGTGTTGGGAAGCATCACGTTATCAAGAGACGCCCCTGGAACATATGCAACGCATCAATTGGGAGCCGTTGGATCTGAGACACGTTGACATACAGTTATCGGGTGCGTAGAAAGAGAAATTGGAGGTAATGCCCTTCGCAATAACATTCTCGACTATCTTCTGAGCGAGAGGATTCGCGCGGTTCGTAGATTGGAAGCCTCTATATGGACGCGATTAATGATGACAGACGTCGCCGGGATAGATTTCGAACTGACGGGTTCCCGATCTTCGATCCGGCGAGGTATTCGTGGAGGAACTGTCCGAGGCAAACAAAGCCGCCTGCGTATGGCCGACGATTAGCACCGTATCGTCGTAGACGCCCGATCGAGATCTTACCTCCGTTGTTGCTGAGGTCAATGAGTACCTGAGAGACACCTTCCGCCTTGAACTGCTTGATAGCTGCCTCTACATCAAATTGGAAGCCATTGAAGTCATCAGGCTCAAACGAGCCCACGAACATCTGCGCCACTTGGTCAGTGAACTCCTGGGTGAGACCAGGTAGGACGGAGATAAGGCCAGCTCACCACGCCGGTCTTCTTGTCCGGGAGGATGAATGACTTAATAACAGCCTCACTTCCATTCACTGGAGGCGCCGTCGGGAGGAAGGGGTCAGGAAGACCGACAGCGTTCCGCTGCGAGGCATCCTTGATTACTGCGCGGGGGCGCTTAGGCAGGGAGGACCCTGCTCGGCCGAGATCACTACCCGACAGGAAGTCGACACCGTTCGTTTCGTTATTGGCAGCGCAATTGGCCGTCCAGCTGATATCCATCCCGTACGCATTAGTTCGGCTTCATTATGCACAGACAGAAGACATACAAAGAAGCAGAATCGGTGAAGTTCTCGCCCAGATACGACGCCAAGAATGGGATAGTAACCGTCTCTTTCTTCGTCGAATTCGCCAAAAGGACCTCCATAGTGAGGGTATTCCTGTCTGGGAATCCAGGACCGGCAATGTCGCCAAAGCGCTGAGAGAAGTCTGTTCCGGAAATACGGTAGCTGCTCCAGCAGCTGTTAACGCGCACGCCATGATCGAGGTAGTTGCCCGTCTCTGTGTCTGCGATCAGGTCGGCATACGCATACGGGTCCATGCCGGCGATCGAGAGCACACGTGCGCCCGCAAGGCGCTGCCAGTCGAATCCGATAGACGCGAAATAGTCAGTATATTCCGTGCCGACCAGGTTGATGAATTCCACGCTGTCCGGCGCTATGAAGACATTCTGCTCGCCGTTGACCTCGAGAGTGACAACCGGGGCCGGAAGCAAGTTCTGGAATGTCTGGTAACACGATGGGAGCCATCCTAACAGTAACCCGTGAGAATGAACGAGAATGAACTCGGAGAATTGTGTTCATACGGGTATGCCCATCGTTGAGTATGGTCGTTACGTTGTAGAGGTCTCTGTTGAACTCATAATCGGACTGTCTCGGGTTTAGACCATGCGAATGCCCAGGTAGAATGGCACGTACAGAATACTGGGTGGTGTTAATACGCGCAAGTTCCTGTCGGATCTGAACAGTAGACTCTTGGAATGGCGGTGGCGAGTTCAGATAGTAATCTTCGAAGGTATAAAAGTCGAAGATATTCGAGACAACAGACATCACATTCTGGCGTAGCGTTTCGTTAAACGGGAAGGACGTCAAGCATGCCATCGCATCCGCTGGCACGACGAATGCCTGGCCAGCAATTTTGGCGCAGGGGTCAGCACTGCGAGGAGCAGGAATAGCCGAAGACAGAATCGGCAGCCCCACGACCATAAAGAGCAACCCGGTCCATACCAGAGATGCAGGCATGCTGTCGATGGGGAGGATGAGCGAAGGCCAGCCTGAGGGACCAGAAGCCGCCTATCCCTACTGCGCCCTCAACATCTTTATACCCCAGTCGGCGTCGCAAATGTGACATCCCAAAGAAGCGGAATTGATACGGTGTCATGATGAGGCATGTCCTGCGCCAGATGGTCGCAAGCGAGCACTGCACGACACGGGATACCATACTCATTTCATCGAGGGGATTGGAAGATTGTCGGGGGCTACGCGGACAAGTCATCATCAGAACACGGGTTGCTATTTTTTGCACCCGTTATCGGACATGCCCATGTGCTTGCTGCCAGGGTGGGAGTATGAAAGCAGAGAACAAGGTAGCTGTCGAACGCCGCCTCATGCCTGTTCGAATTCATTGCTCGTCACATGGGCGGACGCGAAGAACGTTGCTATTCTCGCTCGCGGCAGACGCTGTCCGGCGGCCCAACTTTGATTTTGAAACTGCGCGACTGATGAAGACATGTAGTGGACGACTTTTGCTGTGAGTGCGGGATTCTAATTCTGTGATGCTCGGAGTACCACCTCAACTCGATAGAACCAGTTGAGTAGAGGACAAACAAGCCAGCTTGCCAAGCATGGTACCTGAATCGTGCTGATCTGCGGCCGTGAGCATGTGCAACAACACCCCGAGAGCCTCCAGCACAAAATGCTGTTTTAAGTAGTCTTGTAAGTCCCCTTATTGAGGCCTACCAGCCATTGCCAACAATAAATATCTGACAATTGAATCCTGACTCTATAGTCAATTTCGTATGGCAGTAGCTGCATCCAGATCCATCGCAGCAATATTAGTCTCTTTCCTCTGCCCCGCTGCAAGTACGGCTTGTCCGGAATTTTGAGACGAGTGATAGATATGTAATGGCTGTTGGTCATCGCATTAATGGGGTAGTGGTAACCTGGGTCGTTGCCATCGACCCGCCGGGGGTTCGATTCCCCCTTAATGCATTCCAAATTTTGGCACTGGAGCGGCAATTGTTTTTGCCATAACCAACCGCGAGTGGATTAATAGGATTCTCGCGTTCATATGCAGCTGCAAAGTTCTCAGAGAAAAGCGAGTATCGTCCATGGAGACCACTTACATTCTTGCCGTAATCTGCACAGCGTCAAGAAAAATGCTCGCATTTTCTCTACCCGGGCTTTCTCATCTGTGCATAGGGTATGCTCAGTGTGGTAGAGTGCTGAGATAGAAACAAACTAACGATGTCGAAAGACACATCTAACAAGTCACTAACTTCAAGTCCAGTGAAGGGCATTTATCTCCTACGCTGCATTCAAATAGCACTAAGGGTATTCCATCCCATGATATAGATCACATCTACAACATCTGCACAGTCGCATATGCGACAAGGAGTGACCGACATTACCCAGATCCACCATTAAAGCTTCGCCTTCGCCTTGCCAGCCCTCAGTTCCTTCGCACGATCGCGCAAGAAGCGCCTGAGTAGTTTCCCGCTCGGATTCTTCGGGATCGCCTCGATAAACTCCACGCCACCCGTGAGCCACTTGTACCGCACTTTGTGGTCCGATACATGCTGTGCGCCGCGTCAGCTACGCTCACTCTAGGTCCCGATGTATGATATTAAGACGCACCTTTATGAGCGCGGCCCTGATCGTGTCTGCGGCGGCGGGGTCCTGCGCGACGCGCGCCTGTGCGTCCGCGCTGAGCACGACGTACGCGAGCGGGAGCTCGCCGCTGTAATCGTCGGGCACACCGACGACGCAGACGTCCGTGACGTCCGGGTGGTCGAGCAGGTGTCCCTCGAGCTCTGCCGGCGCCACTGCGGACACGGAGATGAGCTCAGCTCCGCACGTCCAGGAGAAGTCAGGGTATCCGCAACTAACCTTGGAAGCCCTTGACTTTGATGAGCTCCTGCGAAAAGAAGGTCTCGAGTGAGCGGGAGAGGATCAATGCTGCTGACGGGACTGACTTGCCTTGATGCGATCAATGATGTAGAGCTCCTTTTGCTCGTTGATAATCACTTCGTCACCTGTATAAACCCAGCTTCGGGGCTGTCAGTCAAACTTCAAATAGCAAGGGAGAGTCTTCGCCTACCCATCCTTGAACGTCTCCTTCGTTCTGTCCCAAGGAGTCGATCAGTCGCGGTTCAGTTCTGCACAGGATCCACACTGCACTCACGCTTCCTCGTTATTCAGATAGCCTAGGGCCTGCGAAGGCGTCCGAACAACGAGCTGCCCAGGCTCGCCGTATTTCGCCAGTGAGCCGTCGTCCTTGACCACGCGCGCAACGGCCCCGGGAATGAGGAGGCCCGACGAGCCCGGCGTCCCGATCTTCTGGTACAAGTTTGGCCAGGATACCGTCGTTGACGTCTCCGTCATCCCTTTTAGCGTATATCAGTAGCTTATCACCTGGGCACATATGCGGAAGAGTGCGCACCGTACGCTTGCGCAATGCCCGAGTCCGGGAGGCGCTCCCGGAGCTGTTGGATCAGCTCCGCAGAGAGCGGTGCAGCTCCGCTCATGACCATCTTGACGGAGCTCAGGTCGTAGTCCCTTGTAGCGGGATGCTACATCCCGGACCAGGTCAGTGCATCGTGGATTTTGGAGAGGGTTTGCTAACCTTGCAGAGTAAAACAACCATTGGCGGGACAATCCTGAGGGCGACAGTGAGTACCGCGGTGAGTTCCGTCAATGTGTGATGCCTACTTCATATGGTTAATGCGGTAACGCTGAACGCTCTTGAGCATTTCCGTGAAGTTGAACTTCGGAATGACGACTAATGTCATCTGACGTTGCACACATTAGCTTGCCAGTCTTGCGTACCCGACGAACAGCTTACGCCGCTAAACAGAGCACCATGCATGATAACTACGAGCCCATAAATATCTATATTGATGTATTTGAGTATGGCTGAGCGAAAAGGCAGAAAGAGAAGACACTTGCGATAAAACGGCAGCACTGCGAGCAAGTGTGTTTGTGTCAGACGAATGCATCAGAAGGACTTAATGTACTGACCTCCCAGTTCAACATCGCCAGGCCGGTAGCGTCTATCCTCCCATGTGGTATATTCCTCGTTAACCCTGCTAGCATATGCCATCTGAATACAGTTCGCTATAGGTGCAATATGCGGGATGCACACGGCCTGTCGCCAATGGCCGTCATCATATCACATCTAGACCGACGCTGACGAGGACGCCTCACCTTAGGCCGTCCCGTGGTCCCACTTGACAAACTTAGGAACGCAATCTTCGTCTTGCCCTCGCCCGGCCTTAGCCGCCGTTCCACGTAACTCGGCGGCTGAGACAACCCATCTGCGATGAGATCGTATATAGTAGGCGACGAGCGGGACGACTGGTCTGGCAGTGGATCGAAGAGGATGATGTTGTCCGGAGAGATGCCGAGTGTCCGTGCAGCATCGACGGCGACGGCATAGTTCGCCGGGTGCACGAGTATGGCCTTCGCCTTGGTGATGTTGAGCTGGTATTCTAGCTCATCCTTGGTGTAGGAAGGATTAGCCGGACTGATGGGGGCATTGTCAACGCTAGAGACACAAGAGCAGCGTGACAGAACCTACGTGATGATGGCGCCAAGCCTGTGAATAGCCCTGCTCCCCGGATATGAAGGAAGGAAGGATATTAGAGTTCTCGACGAACTCACCAAATCGCCACGGGGTAATCTGACCTCGGAGATTACAAGGTAAGGTTGAGTGGGCCCCGTTGAGTGCATGGTTACTTACCGACGTGATTCGGGCTAAATATACAGACTTGCGCATAGTGGATACGTGCAGGAAGGAAGCAAACATCAAATAAGTATACGCACCGACATCGTCTTCGCCTACAATGAACGAATCATTCCATAAGAGCGCTGACAGGCTTCTCTGGATGCAAATCACTTGCCTATTCCACGTCGCAGCTTGAGCGCGTTGGCCAGGCCCGAAACTCTTGCGCGGATCTACAGTTGAAGATGCTTCCAGTGAACCGTTCTCTTACCTCAACCGCAATATCTTAGTACATACCTCATCGTAGTAGATCTGCCTGCCTGTCGCATCCTCTATCAGCCACGCACGGGGATGCTTCGGGATGGGCCGTGTGGGGTGGTGGCTATCGAGCATGAACTGGGCGACGGTGAGATCGTCTGGGATGTACGGGAGACCATCTGGGCCGTGTATCTCTGACATGCTGGCGACAAGAGGCAACTCTGCAATCAAAACGGACACCTGGGAGGGCCCGAAGCCTTTAACTGGCTTCGGGACGCGGCAAGACGCGCACCGGAACTTACAGCGAGCAGTCGCCTATGCCTCAAGCGCCCTACCCCACATCACGTGCAATTCCGCCCGCGCTCCGGCTCAACGCGTCCGACGTGACCTTCTCATGTTTTCACGTCCTCGCCTCGGGCAACACTGCGTTTGTCACGTCGACACACATCTCGTCAGCCGTTTGACAGTATCATGCAATGCAGCAGCGGAATACAACATCGCTGTGGGTAGTTGGTGAGTCCTTGCCAGTGCTACTGCTACATCACAGCCAAGAAGCCGGAGACGCACTTCTTCCACGGAGTGTTCGGCTGTAGTGCTGAGGCCAAATTGTGTATGCGCACGTCGTCCAATATCCAGCGCGTTCCAATTCTTGCCAGTCAACGGGATCCGTACGTCGTGTGCTAAAGGTGCGTTGTCAGAGAAGCCGATCGTGCCTGAGCTCCATCCTACCAAAGTACCGCTTCCAAGCGTACCCAGACCTCCACTATTGGCGGACGCGCGAGTGCAAGCAGCAAGAGCGTAATGGCGGACTAGTGTGCAGCTTGTTAATCACCTACGACCTCGCTAACATGGATTGTAACATCGTTGAACCCGTACCACTTCGAATGCTGCGGCGCGTGCACATTGCCAATATCGGTCGTCACACTATTAGCGTAGCGATCGGGCATCCCCAAAAGGGACCGTGTATTCCTAGATTCGAGGAATGACCTGACAAGTGCATATGGTAGGATCCTGCTGCATCGGCGGCGCAACAAGTGATCGACGATCGTGGCCCACGTGTATTGACGACATCGTCCCTGTCCCTCCGTATTTGAGGGTGCCTCCTAGCAGGATTACCCTTGTCGCACGCTTCCTTCATTCCCCTTGTCTTACTCCCCTGTATTGATCGCTCAAGTCTACATTGACACCGCCGGCATCCGCGAATCGGATGGCAGAGACAGTTGCGGCGCAACGTCGCTATTCCGGCGATAAGAGCAGCCGAAACCCGGTCAAAGCACCCCTGGTGAGTTATTATGCAACGCCTGTACGGCGCATCCGCGAGAGGATACTGATATCTTCTGTGGAAAAATCGTGTATGACTTCTAGATCGCAGACATCGATCTCGCCTCTATTGACGTCTTCATCAAATCTGCCGCTCATGCTGCGAGAATCTTGAGTTGGGAAGTACCAGAGTGCCTGGCAGTAGCAAGGCAGCTTCCTACATCCAGCAAAGCGGTCGCCTTAAAAGCACGTGTCGAAGAAGCTCAAGACGCCACGTACCAAGCGAACGAAGCATCTCTCAATGCGCTCTTCATAGTGCGGATGGCCTGCTACCTCCTCATGCTCCTAACCCGCGAGAAACTCGGCGGCGGCCATATCGAGTTCTTTTCGTCCCGGTTCACGTATTCGGACGTCGTTCTCCAGATGTCAAGGTACATGACCATGTGTGTCGGAGCCTACACCAAGCTGGAGACGTGTGCAAAGATGTGGGAGGAGGTCGCCGTGCTGTCGTCCAAGTTTCGGCCGTTCACGCCCCGCTTCGTCGCCCGCTTGGGCCTCGACCTTGGCGATGCCCTCGGGATCGAACCTGGGCTAGACAGCGTCGTCAAGGTCGACGTTGCGGACTATGCGAAGCATTTCGCCGTGCTTGTGTGTGCGATACGCGGCGAGCTGGAGGCGGTAGAGGCCTTCATACTCCGATGCGAGGGCCATATCAAGTCGCCCGAGTTCAACTTGACGTCGATCTTGGATCAAGAACATGTACTCGTCTGGGGGCGGCTGGAGAGGTCTTGGGAGTACTACCTATCCAGGGCCTCTGCAGCCAATGATCTCATGGTTCTCAAGCAAGAAGTGTCAACGGCGAGTATCCGTCCTTGTACGCCTTCAGTATGCTGACTCTTTCGCATCAGATGTATGAGCTGGACTTCATACGGGAGGCACGCGAGGAGGCCTTCGGCAATCAGACGAGCGGCGGTGAGAATAGCTTTTTCTGAGATGGTTGCGTGAGCTCTGAACACATTTCTGAACACGGAATCGCCTTGACAGCAAGAGTCACGTCAGACCCTAAATCCACCTCAAGAAGCGACACTGCATGATCCAGACAGATAGGTGGGTATGCCGGACTCTTCCGAATCTAACTACAGCAAACGCCGAGCTTCGCTGTCGGTTAAGGAATCCATCGACTCCGTGGGACTAAATTACTTACGTGTGAGTCCGGGCGGAGAGACTGTAATGGCAGATTGGCGGACGCCGTGACAATCACTGACCTTGCGAACTAATATTGTTGAATCGATGTAAACTCGAATACTGGAATGCATGGACTTCGTCAGGGGTTCATACGTGCCTCCGCATTTCTTCACGGTTGGATCGTATGTTGCAGAGATTGTCACCGCTGGGCCTATTACAATCTGTGTCCTGCTACAGCGGCGCCGAAGACTTAATCTGACGCGTGGTATACTCGATGGCTACGATCACGTGCGCTGACGACACACCTTCCCAGTTTCGAGCTTCAGCATTTAGACCTTGTTCGGGACTGGACGAACCCCCTAATGCGCTGTTCCCTACCTCCGCTCATCCTGCCCCCCTGTCCCACTCTGTATTCGCGTAGACGAAGCCAATGTTAACGAGACAAATGGAGAAGACATCTCTTTCAAGCGATAATATAGCAGCCTGGAACAGGTCGAAAAGCCCTTGGTGAGCAATCATGCAATGCCAAAACACCCCATTGTCTAACAATACTCTATTCCCTTTCCCAGAGCTGCAATCAGATTATAGACACAGATATCACCTCTATCAATGCCTGTATCATGTCTGCTGCTCAAATAGCTGAGGCTTTGAGTCTGTAAGTGCCAAGGTGCCTGATAATAACAACACGGCGATTCCCTGTGTCCCAAAAGGCGGGCACTTTGCGATCATGGATTATACAAGCTCGGAACGCAACGTATATAGCTGATGAAGCATCTCTCAACGCGCTCTTCATAAGTGTACCTGGCCTTCGACCTCGTCATGCTCCTAACCTCCGAGAAGCTCTCCACGGATTCCGACTTTTACTCATCGAGGTTCACGTATTCGGACATCGCTCTCCAGATGTCAAGGTACGTGATGATGTGTGCCGACGCCTATCTCAGGCTGGAGACATGGGCAGATGTGAGAGGAGGTGGCCACGCTGCCGTCGAACTTTTGCCCGTTCACTCCTCGCTTCATCGCCCGTTGGCGTCTCAACCCTGCCGATGCCCTTAATCTCTGGCCCACGCTGGGTGAAGAAATCAAGGTCGAGGTCTTCGACTACGCGAACCTTATGGCGGTGTTACGCGGCGAGCTCGAGCGGGTAGAGGCCGTCATACTTCGATGCAAAGCTTATGTCGAGTCACTTCGATATGAGATCAATCTTGGATCTGGAACGTGTACCTTGGGAGCGGTCGCACAATTCTTGGGGAAGTTGTTTAAAGGCGGCTGCTTCGGACAATAGTCTGATGGTTTACGACGAAGTGCAGACATCGGTGAGTGTTCGGTCCATGTGCTCCATATGCCTATAACACACTGACCCCGCTTCCATTAGATGCATGACTTGGACTTCGTACGGGAAGCGCGCTGCGGGGGCCGTAAGACTTTGTGATAACTAATCCTGCGATCACGAGAGTCAACTGCGAATTCATCCCCGAAAACGAGATTATATGGCGGTCATAGTCGCGTCAAACCTCGCATTTGCCCTTACCGCTAAAGTGCGAATCGCTCATTCCGCTCGTAGATAGACGGCTCGAGCTTGCATATGGCAGTGGCGGTCCTTGCTGCCTGCCCTGTACATCTGCCTAAACTTGAGTAACCCGTTGCAGCGTGCGGCCATATCGTCGTCAGGTGGGAAGTCGTTGTCGAACTCGGCGCCGCATAGCGGGTCGATGCGCGCGACGGTGTGTGCATTATGCAGGCTCGCACCGCTGAAGCCGACGAGCGGGCACCTCTCGGGCTCATGGCGAGCCAGTCTCCTCGACGGGAGAGATGGAGCAGAGTCGAGGTGCCTGGTGGCTGCGCTGCGATGTCCTTTAGGAAGACTCAGGGCTTTTTACTCTGACCGTCGGGCCGGGTCGGACTCTCTACCCGAGAGTCGGGCTGGTCATAATCGTCGCAGTTGCGACCTCTTCTCTTAACCGCGATGTCGAAGCGTGTTTTCACGGCAAAGCAGGTTTTATTGGATGGTAATGACCCGGTACCAGCCACCATTATTGTCGACATCACCTCCGGCAGGATCGTCGATATTAAGCCTTACATCTGCACCAGGCTCGAGTACGCCGACGTCGACGACACGAACTGGATAGATGCTGGCGAGAAGCTCATTCTACCTGGACTTGTCGAGTATGTCAAGCTGCAGACGCGGCGCGCTGTGTTTGCTGATCTTGCAAGCGTGCCAGCGCCCATGTACATCTCAACGAGCCCGGCCGCACAGATTGGGAGGGGTTCTGGACGGGGACTCGTGCTGCAGCATCGGGAGGTGTGACGACTCTGGTGGACATGCCATTAAACTCTATCCCTCCTACTACGACCGTGGAAAATCTTGAGATCAAACGTAAGACTGCCGAAGGACAGTGTTGGACGGACGTAGCATTTTGGGGAGGTGTGATCCCCGGGAACCAGGTGTGTAGATCGCAGCCTTGCGTGAATCATTGCGGCGGCTAACAGAAGCAGCACGTCAGGATCATCTTAAGCCTTTAGTTGATGCTGGCGTGAAGGGCTTCAAGTGCTTCCTCATTGAGAGCGGCGTAGATGTAAGATATCTGCACGCGCTATCTGCATTCAATCCCTGACGGTCTGTCTAGGAATTCCCCTGTGTAGATGAGCGCGACCTTCGGTTGGCTATGCAGGAGTTGCATGTAGGTCTGAGCCCAATTTCGAGCGTTTTCCCCGACTGAAGAGAAGCAGGGCTGTCCAACCGTGCTCTGCTTCCATGCTGAGCTGGATAAGTCTGAACACGCAGAGTCCCACACAGAGCCTCAGGATCCAACTCTCTACTCGACCTTCCTCTCCTCGCGCCCGCAACAGCTCGAGTTCGACGCCATCACGCTCATCACATCCCTCCACAAGCAGTACCCATCCCTCCGCCTGCACATCGTCCACCTCTCTGCCGCTCTTGCCTTGCCGCTCATCCGCGCAGCCAAGGCATCCGGGCTCCCTCTTACTGTCGAGACGTGCTTCCACTATCTCTACCTTTCCGCCGAGCACATCCCGCACGGACGCCCCGAGTTCAAGTGCTGCCCGCCCGTCCGCGAGGGCACAAACCGCGACGCGCTATGGGACGCGCTTTTGGACGGCACAATCGACTGCGTCGTAAGCGATCATAGTCCGTGTGTCGCATCGCTCAAGAAAATCGATGAAGGCGACGTCATGAGTGCGTGGGGCGGGATCAGCACGCTCGGCCTGGGGCTGAGCCTCCTGTATACGGAGGGTAGCAAGCGCGGCGTCAGCATTCGGCAGATCGTGGATTGGGTATGTAAGAAGACGGCGGAACATGCGGGGCTGGCGCATCGCAAGGGGCAACTTAAAGTCGGTTACGATGCGGACCTGATCATATGGGATTCGAAGGCCGAATTCAAGGTATGGCTTGCTATTAGGAAGTGATTAAGGCTGACAGTGCGTTTGCTCGTACAGGTTACGAAGGAATCGCTGAACTTCAAGAATAAACTGACGCCGTATGAAGGCTTGACTTTACGAGGACGAGTTCGGAAGACATTCCTCCGTGGTAATCTGATCTATGATGCAGATGCAGGTGGCTTTGCTAGTCGGACACCCGGTGGGATGCTTTTGTGACGGGTATACAAGAATATTATACAGGGTTGGATATTATTCTGTGGGAACGTGGTTGACTAGGATCTTGGAATAAACTACTGTCATATAAAGAGCAAGAAAGGTCCGGAGGGATTATTGACCGACTCGTCATATCCAGGAATTGGCTGAGGCAATCCCTTAGCAGTGATCTCAGGCATCCATCTCGATCTCGACTTCCGCCGTGCTTAACCAGGGAATATTGTACACCTGTTCCAATGTCAGCTCAGCCAATATTTCGCTTCCTAGAACGTCTCGCTCACACCCAGTCCCTGCATTTGAGTCAGACTAAGTATACTCGGCCCCGTCACGTTCGGGAACGTGAGATTGAAACTCTGGGTATAACCATCCGGATTCCATTGCGGGTTGAATGGACCGTTGTAAAGGATCTGACCTATACCATCGTTGGCCGGATCCCAGTAAGCGCATCCGTCGCTCGGGCAGACCATGAGACCTATTGCAATACCGAGCTCAGCGAGGCTTGATGTGGTGTCCTAAGTACCCGATTTAGCATCGGTAATGGAGGCGTTGATGAGCAGATGGGAACATACAGCCTGGTGTAGCTCGACCTCAACCGTCGCGCCTGGGGCAATACTGGTGCCTGGTTCGGGAAGGAGGAAGATGGCTTGCTGCGCGAGGGCGTAGCCAATCAGACTTGCCAGAGCGAGGATTGATAGCATCGTAGTAAGGGTGGGGGCCCTATGTAGGAGTTGTTGTGAGGCTGGTTTTTCACTTCTGAATGTTACTGTTGAGATAGGGACCTCTAAACTCTGGTATTTATATGTCGTAGTTTTTCATGCACGTCCGATACATCCGATCTTGCGATCACGCATGGACAAGCCCAGACAACGCGAGACTTCAAGCTGCACCCGGGATGTCCCTCGTCTCTTGAAGTTCGCCTGCGCTCCGAGACGGACATTAGTGGACGAAGGTCCAAAGAGCGCGTGTCTCGCCTGCCCCAGACTGTATTGGTATGCCAATGTCCATCCTGATGCCCACGGCGTCTTGTCGTCGCTCTGCAATTACCGTCCATACTTTCGAAATTCTGTGAGGCCTCGAACCTGGACCATATTACTCGAATAAAATGCTTTAAAATAGCGTCATTGATCCTCTGCCGAGGTAGAAACTGTGGCTTCCCATGTCATTTTCCGTAAATATCCACGGATGCAAATGTCCGGCGGCCCAGATTCCGAGCTTCTTCCGCTTCACCGGTCGTTTCTGGTTCCCTTAGCTGAAGTGCGCTTTTATTGAGTATTGTATCACAGTCACAAACATACAACAATGTCTGTGTTTGCCTCGTCGGTTCATCTATAGCGTCCTTGGAACACGAACATTACCTTGGGTATTTCGGATTGGATAATGTTACAATATCGCATTTGCAGGTCGAAAGGTCTGTATCATGTTTAGTAATCGGGGCTCTCGCTAGTGCTCAAATAAGTCACGAAGGAGTCTTTAGGCGACACCAGTACATTGACGTCCAATGAAGACTTCTGTAAGATCGAGAAATCAAGTCGCAAGTCCCGTGTCCCGAGATTCGCCACCGACTGCCGTGAAATTGAAAGACTAAGGCTTTGCACCACATCATTCTCGGTTTCCGCATTTTATGAGTCCTCGAAGCTGCACTTTACTTAATTGTGCGTTGTCGAATAGCGTCCAATGGATGGCCGTGGCCGTGGCGGGTCCTGCTCCATGGTGGACGAAATTGGCTGACGTAACAAACTCCAACCGGAGATCAATCGAAACGACCACAAGGCGCTTTTGGTGCTTCTACGCTCTTGAGCACGTAATGACTCATGATACTCACTCATACATATCAACGTGAGTGAACATCACAAATATCATTGATCGTGGTACAGTATAAAATTTAGTGCGATAAAGGCCAAGACTAGGGAAGTAAATGTGGCTGATCAGAACGCGCAAGGCCACCATTTCGGCACGATGTCGTCCGGCTTCTCTAAAGCTGCCTTAACAGCGTCCATCATTTCCTGCGGGGGCATGTTGCGCGGCGTGTAGACGGACTCGTATGGGTCGCTCGACGCGAGGGCAATGCACCAGTACGAGTGCCCTTTCTTTGTCACAACCCTCGTGACGTTACCGCACTCGCCCGCACCGATGTCATCTAGAATGTCCCAGGCAGCGCGGACCGCAGTGCAGTCGCGCTCCATAGGTGTGTTCCCTGGCCCAAGTTTTTTCTCTAGCCCCCGCTTCAAGAGCCAGTCCTCGTCGACGAGAAATCCGTAGAATTTGACCATCGTGGTATGAGGACAATCTAGTTAATAGACAAGGTCATTGAACACACATAGCACTGTCCCAAAAAATCATAACGAACCGGCGTATGGTACCCGTGTCAGGGGCGTTCGAAGACTTGTAGGTACACGGGGTCGGAGAGGTAAAGGGATCTGAGACGAGGTGCGTGTTTTATATTCGTTGGTTGAACTAGAAGCCACGGTCATGTGAGAGATAGAAGGGCGTCAATCCACCTCCGCAGCGGCCGCTTCCATCCGTCCCGGGCACAATGAATCGGTATGTTTCTCTATGCACTAATCTTCTTCGCATTGTTATTTATGTGGCCTCTGTGGCCGGCGCGTGTCGACACGGTAAAGTGGCCATGTCTGTCAGCATATAAATCTCGCGCAGTCAGCAATGTTAGAGAGCATCAGCCAGCCCACTTAGCATTTCTCTCGTCTCTCTTATCTCTCCATGGATTCTTTGAAACAACTTCCTGGACGCATGAAAGCCTTTTACGGGATGAAGGGTATTTTAGCCCGAAGTCTTGGCTACTCTCGCCAGTTCAACGAACG
This sequence comes from Obba rivulosa, assembly GCA_001687445.1. Classification (NCBI taxonomy): domain Eukaryota; kingdom Fungi; phylum Basidiomycota; class Agaricomycetes; order Polyporales; family Gelatoporiaceae; genus Obba; species Obba rivulosa. The sequence continues at coordinate 81,999 of KV722342.1, forward strand.
AAACCTCGAGTTCCACTGGTACCCCTTGTGGGGCCATATTCTCCATGAGACCTTCCGCGATATGGAGACCGTCATTGTAACCCATCAGTGGCCAGTGTGGCTCGATCCCCGAGAGATCCGCCCAGACAACGAAGACGATACCCCCGAAACTTCACGTGAGGGCGAAGACTTCGAAGGCAAACCTGGCTTCATGGAGGTGCCATCAGAGCACACTCAGGACCTGCCTTCTGCGGTTGGGGAGGAGTACTGCGATGGGGAAACCGAGTTCCAAGAGTCAGCCTCTTTCTATTCCAGCGGACCTACGGTGGCTATGCGATACGTCTCGAGCCAGGTCGTCGACGAGGCCGTATTGGTTCTGGACGCCATACCAGTGACCAACTGGGAATTCTTTTGGCGGTACTTTGGGTACAGGATCCGTGCTATCCACGTGCCAGTGATCATAGAGATCAAGAGGTCGTGCAAGCGTGATCTTGATGCGAAGGAAGCCGAGAAGATGGTGCGCCGGATTATTGCCACGATGTCGCGTCAGATTCTGCGACAAGCTGCATACATTTTTGCGAGTCATCCCCACATGGATGAACTTATTGCAATTGCCGCCGTTGGTTGTTATTGGTCTCACGCAGTAATCCGTCGCGCGGACCGCGTTTCGACGGCAGAACTGAACGAGATACGCAAAGGAACCAGCAAGACCGGCTACAAGAATGTCATTGATACTGTTCAAGCGGACCCATGGCACAATGCTGCGCCTCTAGGCTCGTCGGAGTCGAACAAACGTTTCGAGGAGATCCGTGCATATGTGCAACAATTTATTGTCCCCGTTCCGGCCCATCAAAGCCTCGACGATATTGTGGAGCAACATCTGGCTTCCGCTCTGGCAGGCCAAGGTCTCGACGATCCCAGTCTGTCTCATCAAGGCTGCGATGGTCCCGAGGAGCACGTTCCTCCTTCGACTCAAGATGACCTCGACGATGGTGACCTCGAGCTTCAAAAGATCACAAAGAAACCTCGCCGCAAGAGGAACTCCGAACTCAGGATCACGCCCGCCGTGAGGCATAGCGTCCGTCTCCAGACGCGGGCCAAGAAGGAGCCTGCTGCGACCACTGTACCTGCGGGGACTCCCGAGACTTCTGATCGCCGCAGCAAGACAGGGACCACCCGCGGCAAGAAAACCTCTCGTCCCCAATAACTGACTATTCTCATGGCTACTTGCCGCTGTCTGGTCTATCTGTTTGGATTACTCTATCTACTTGCTCTCGTGCGATTGCGGATGTTACGAATATCATGTATGTAGTATGCTATCAGTAATGTTGTACGACACCCTTTGGGGAATAATCTACTCTGGCGGAAATTACAGAGCTGACCGGGAGAGTCTGAGATGTATGGAGAACCGGTGACGTCTTCAGCTGCCGATAAGTGTTCGTTCGCTGTGGCCGCTGCCAGTGCTAGGTACATACTCTCGATTTAATTCAATATAGACACCTGTGCGTCTCTGCATTTGAGTCAAGGTCCAGTCAACGCACATTAAACGATTTTCCTCCTGCATCGGACCTCCTCAGACAACCAGTTCACCTATCAACCCTAATGAAGCACATTTTCGCCCTTAGTGCTTGCCCAGGGTTACGTCGTCCTATGCCTCGGCTGTTGAACGGCTTTCGTTGAGAGTGTGGCCGGTCCCGACAATAATAATCGGATAACCTGCAAATGGTGGCGGCACGTGGAGGTGCTGCTGCGACTCAGCGGTGTTCTCTCGCTGTGCCGTAGGCTGAGAGATAGTGCTGCGCATACCTGAGCAGGTCCAATTTGACAGATGATTCGATCTGGTGATGTTGACATCAGCCATTGCCAAAATGTGCTCTCTGCGGCTGTCATGCGACATGCAAGTCTATTATACGAGTGTTTTAAGGGTCCGTCCGACTTTCTATACCGCGTATCAGTTCGCAATACTAAGCTACTCGACCACACGCCATCTCCACTACTGCTTGTCCAGCTTCAGCTCCATCCGAGTCAACGACCCTTCTATATTGGACAACAGAGGTCCTCCACAAGGGGACCAAATGCTACTACAACTTACTACTCGTTGCATACACATCGACATGCACTGAGACCAGTAATTATAATGTGTCAAATATGACTTATGAGCGTTGCATTGAGGATTCACGCACGGGACGTCGACATCGATGCTGCTACTCTTGCTCCTCATCTGATGCCTATCACCGAGCATGTTTCTGCATATACATTCATCTCTTAACCTTGCATGAGTCACAAGTCAGCTTCCGAACTTCACCCGAACTCTGCGCTGAAGGAGTCTATGACCAGCGGACCCTGGAAGACCACATTCGATGCGTTCCGGCAGGCCTTGATCGCGCTCCTTATTGTCCGACTTGCATGATGCCTTGCTTGTTTGTATGAGCGACTCCTGAAAAAAGCATCTTCAATCGTACGGCTTCACATTTCTGAATATTCCCATGCGAATATTGAGTTACAAGGCGATATACATCGCGGCATATTACGCATTGCAGATCCCTGTGCGCATAATCCCCCCCTCTTCCCTAGTTCGTCGTACATTCAAGCCTAGACATCGCTCGCTTTCTCTACACAGAACAGAGCCTTATGGCTTATGCAAATACTCGCCGCTGAACTTGTAGAGCGTTTTGTGCATGCCATCCGTTCGGTGTGCAGTGAGCTTCAGTAGGCGGAGGCATACAATTTTCGGTGCAAATCCTATATTCGGGCACCACAATTCGACTACTTGATAAAGGGGAGAAGCTCGACTGGAACTGATTACAAGGCTCGTGGGACGTTGAACTACGGCTGGCTGCCATATTCCGAAATGACAAAGTATCAGAGCGACCCCAGCACACGAAGGTGAGTACATCTAACCCGTTTTGCGCTGATGTCTTGTATGTCAGTAGAGTGACATGTTTGTGCGAGTGATCATTGAGCCAGGCCGTGCGGTAGAGGAAGTTCTGTATCTGCTTTCACCAGTCAATTTTCATCAACCATCTCTTAGCGTCGACTGATACATCCTGATGCCTTGTGCCTGCCGTGTCTTTCTTCCTATTGTAGTAATGCACTTGCTTCTTACTACAAGCTGTGGCTGTCATCCGCAATTGGTATGTTGGTAAGAACATACACACATTTTTATCTTCTCCAAGTCACATATGCTTTGGCCCTCCATCGAGTATGCCGACTATGAGACATGCATTGCCCCCGTTCTGAGTCCCGAGGAGCGCGCTCAGCTATGCGTACACAAGAAGGGCACAGCAAGTTGACGATGATGGCTTGCAGCTCAGCAGTGGTCCAGAGAGGAGGAAGTCGCCGAAATGAGGTTCGAAAAATCCGCAAATGGAGGATATGTTGATTGGGGTGCATTGACACAGCTGTAGCGACGGTCGCAGAATAGAAGCTTCCCAGAAGGTAGAACGAGGTACACGAAGTGGTCGTTGAGTGGTGTTCATGTCAATATTTCGGAGAACTCATTTGCAATTATTGTCATGTTGTACATCTCCACGAGCATACAGTAATCATACAACTGGTGGCCTCATACTGTACGAGCAGACCGGCAGCATGGTGGAAAGACCCGAAGTGAAGAATCCATATCAGTGACGAGTGCAGGCTTTTGAGAACGTTCAAACACCGACATCATCGCCTTGACTCCTTACCGCAACCTTTGGCCAGACTTACCCCGGCAAAGGCTATGCACATGAGTAACAGTGGTCACATCATGTTTGTCGCATTAATGGGGTAGTGGTAACCTGGGTCGTTGCCATCGACCCGCCGGGGGTTCGATTCCCCCTTAATGCATACGACATAGAGGGCTGTTTTTGTCTGCCCGTGCAGGCTTTTTGCGTGTCGCGTAAGTTGTACGTGCCCACTCAGTTTGCGGGACGAATGTCCAATGCAAGATTTCTGTGAGCTGTTCAGGATTGCGAGCGACAGCACGACATTTGTAATAGTGAATGAGCACACTACATGCATCTGACAAAACAGTGATAACTCTATAAGGATGTCCCGCTGGTAGACCTCCACACGCAAGGCGCGCGCACGACGTAAAAACACACTGTAGTCGTCGTATTGATTTTCTTTGTCAACTTCAACTCTACATTTTCATTCACTTTGCGAGACAAATGCCCACCGTAAAATCTTTATAAACCGTGGTGTCCAGCGAGAGCAGTGAGTAACCGTAAATGAACACGCTTCCTCTGACAAAATAGTGGTAACTCTATAAGAATGTCCCGCTGGTAGACCTACACACGCGTACCGCAAGGCGCGCGCACGACATAAGAACATGCAGCATGCAACTAGTAAAGTAATATATAAAGTACAGATGCAGCACAACAAGAAGTCCCGCGGAGGGCCGGTATAGAGATGGAGAGGGTGTCAGCCGCATACAACAGGGGGTAATCAAGACATCACAGTCATATCAGATTCTTCGTGAACATGGCGCGTCTCCGCGCGGGGCGTCGACGGCGTCTCGAGCTCGTCTTCCGACGGCTCGCCCTGGCCCACGACGGCGTGGGGGACCGTGGGCGTGGGCGGCGCGGACGCGTCGGTGAATTCGTCGGCGGTCGCAAAAGTCATGTAGGAGCTGGCACGCGAGGCCGAGCGGTGTGAGGGTGCGGACATCGGGGATTTGTATGAAGAGGGGATAGCGGTTAAGGTGGCCTTTGGCTGCTCCGCTGGGGGAGTCGACGATGAGGGCTCCGGCTGCGCTTCAGGTGCTGCGGCTGCGGCTGCGGCTGTCTCAGGTATAGGGGCCTGTGCCTGCTCAATGGCGGTTGGTGACGTCGTCGGAACTTCAGTCATGATCGACGACTGCGGCCCAGCAGCTGGCGATGGCGAGTCTGCTTCATCCGCAGCAGTCGCGGGCGGCTCAAGCTCTTGTGCAGGCATCGACGGCGAGGCGTGCTCCTGCGAGGTAGAAACCTCCTGCAGGCTCGACGCCTCCTCGGACCCTTCCTGCGCAGGAGACGACTCAACGTCCTCAAACACCGGCGGCGGCGGCTCGAGGTCGACCCGCGACGCGGACGCGGCGTACGCAATCGCGTCCGCGCCGTACGGGACGCCGAAGCGCACGAACGACTCGCGCGACGCGATGAGGCGCAGCTGGTCGGGCGTGGGCCCGCCGCGCGGGTACGTGAACTCGGTGCGCACGAGCGTGTGGCTGAGCGGCGCGGAGATGCTGTGCAGCGAGATCGCGGAGGGGCTCGTGAGCTCCGTGCGCGAGCGCGCGCGCGAGAGCGAGCGCAGCGCGTGCGACGCGGTGCTGAGCACCGAGTTCGACCCCGCGGAGTGCGACGGGCGGTGCGTCGGGCGCGCGCCGGAGAGCGACGAGTTGGACGAGACGGCGGAGAGCCCGGATTCTTGCCGCGCGTGCCCGCGGGCGTTCTGCGCGGAGCTGGACGCACCGGAGGCGCGGGTGGAGTTCGTGCGCGAGTTGAACAGCGAGAGGAAGCCGGTCCTCCGGCGGTTTGTCCCGGGCTGCACGTCGTGCGGGCCAGAGGCGGCGGCGGGCGCTGCTGGCTCGTCAATGGATACGGTCTCTGGCTGTTCGTCTAGTGTGACGACCTCGAAGTAAGGCGGCGCCTCGCCTCTGCTATCGGGCTCCTCAGCACTCATGGGAGGCGAGTCGACGTCATCGGTGCTCATGATTGTCTCGAAGCTGGAGCGTGTCGTCAGCCCTGGCTGCTGGGCGTGCGTGCGGAGGTGTTGCTGCGACTCGTTGGCGCTGTCTCCCTCGCCATGCAGCAATGACATACCGGTCCCCGGGGAAGAGACGGCGATGTACGAGAACGAGACCGAGTGCTGCAGGTCGAGGGAGTGCTCAGAGTTGTATTCGTCGACCGGGGGCATGACCACCGTCGTCGGGGGCATCTCGTCATCTATCTCGTCCGGCCCTCTTCAGCACCGTCAGCGAACGTGATGTGTGGGAGAGACCGCGACAAAGGGATCATACCGGATGATGACGACCTCCTGCTCCCCTGGCTCCTTCATGTACACGGGGAGGGACCTGGTCGAGATCTGGCTCGGGGTGCGCCTCGTGCGGCGCGGTCTGCGGGTGCGCGCGCTGCCGGCGCCGGCGCCGTTGAGCGGTTCGCCCGCGAGCTGCTCAGCGGTGAGTTCGCGCGACTGCGCTGTCTCCGCGGTCAGGGTCCCCGACGCCGCGGCGGCGCCCGTGCTGACAGACTGCCACCGCCCACGGACGTTGATGTTGCGTCTGAAGCACGCGACGACGGTGCCGACGACGAGCAGGATACCGACAAGGGCGAGGGGCACCTGCAGAAGGCATCGCGTGAGACTCGCGCTGCTGGGGTCGAGTTTCCGCCACGCACCCATATCGCTGGCCCGATGCTCGGGCTGTTACTGCCGCTGCCCAGCTGCCTGCGTATGACATCGCCCGAGGGGGCGGCAAGGACGCGCGTAGAGAGCAGGAGGATCGAGAGGGCGGCGAGCCCCAGGCTGTGGCCGGGTGAACTGCCAGCGGTCGCGTAGATCATGGAGTGGCGAGTCGATCGGCTGCATTTCAGCATGGCCCGCCGTGCACAGGTGCTCTGCGCTGTGCGACGCTGGCAGACAGATACAATATTGTAGCGATGGGATGGAAGGAAACAAAAGCGGAATTTGCTAGTATCAGAGCGACGACGTCGCAGCACAGCCCGTGAGTTCCCCGAACACATCTCGCTGAGGAGCGCCTCCTCTCCTATTCCCAACTCCAGACAGCCGCCGACACCTCTCGGCGTATCGGCGTGCAGAGCTTGCTCAATTTCATGCTATCGGTCGTGTGATAGGGCCCGCGCAGAGTGTACACAACTGTGAGTATGAACATCCGCAGAGGACGAGGTGGGGCCAAGTGCTGTGATAAGCAAATCATGCGCTTGACGTCGCTCTTCCATTCCGAACTTTACAGGACAAGGCATCTTACGGCTCTGCACCTCTGTCGATAATGCAGGGAAGATCGAGCATTCGGCAGGATCTATTCGCTGCCAGTCAGACCAGCGTGGACAGCAGGTGCCAAGCGCCGACATGGGGAACGAAAGGGGACTACTTCCTTGGCCATCTCGGGCGCAACACCACAAGAAAACTCGAGATTAGTCCTCGATGTGTTTCGAAAAATAGGACAATCAACATCTACAATGTAGAATAGCATGCCTATGGAGGGCAGTCCGCCTGACGTTAGAAATCATATATGTGCCGCGTACACTCTCGCTTCTATTTAAAGTCTTGCCGGAGGTGCGCCATACTTGCGCTGCAGGAAGGAATGGATGTCCTGGGCTGTACGGAAGTATTGCATTAGCATAGACGCATAGCAAGGACGTCGTACTTGGAGCTCACCGAGCTCCCCCGGTGCCTCTTGCGCGATCAAATGCCCCGAGTTCTCTATAATGATATTAGAGGAATTCGCCGGTCGCCGCCAGATCATCCGCGTCCTGATATCAAATATACTACAGACGGCTCGATCAGTGGCTTTCCGACGTTGGATTTAAAATGCTTTGACACACCGAGAGGGAAGCTGCCGTGGAATAATCCATCGCAGTTCGATGCGCTCGTCGAGCGCGGGGAGCAGCTCCCACACCTCGTGCTTCGTGAGCATCTCGCTGAAGACCACTGCTTCCTAGTCGTGCACTAAATAAGAAAGGGCCAGGAGTGGCGGAAGTAACACTTCGCGTCGCACCTGTATCCCGGGCATCTTGAGGCGAACGCCTCCATCAGGGTCATCACAGAGGGCGCACTCGACATACAGCTCGAGAACCGCGGGGTCCCACGCTGCGAAGAACGATATCGCGCTGAACAGACGGAGTGCTTCTTCGCTGCAAGCACCAGCACAATTCTCGTCAGAAGCTGCTACCAATCTAGTTACAGCGACATACCGAGAAGCCCAGCGGTCCCTCCGCTGAATCGCACCCGTCACGTTGTGATGACGGCCCACCGAGTCGGGGACGCCTGAGCGCGGATCAAGCGTCCCGGCGCTCTCGTGCGGAAAGATGATGGGGTCTACGAGGATGAGCGAGGAGAACAGCTGGGGGTATGTGATCGCCGCATAGGCACTGCGAGCCGGGTTACAGCGGGACACGAAGATATACGACCGCACGCTTACGTTGTGCACCCGCCGAACGAATGTCCGATCCCGACAACGGTGCGGTCCGCGAACCCGCGCCGTATGCGCGACTGTGCGACGGAGTCGGGCAGCCTCGGGAGGTGTGTCGGGAGCACGGCCGGGGAAGCAGAAGACGGGAGATAGTGCAGCAGGAAGTGCAGGATGTCGCGCGTGTTGTCCTGCCAGTCGTCTGTGCCGGTCAGCGTGCAGTGGACAGCCTGTCTGCGCACTCACATATCCCGCAGAGGCGGCGTGCGTTCACCAGGCACGCGTCGCCGTGGTTGACCGCCTCCCACGTCCATATCTCGTCGATGTCGTACGCCGCACCGGCGCCGCGCTGGGCCTCGACGAGGCGCAGCAGCGCCGGCTCCCATATCTACTGCAGTGAGCAACCCGAATCCCAGCACACACGCAAGCTCGCACCTCCTTCGGGAACCCGTTCGCGTGCGCGACGAACAGCGTGATGCCCTTCCCCCCGCCATCGCGCAAGCCCCGCCTTACATACCTGTTCAGACACACCCACAGCAGCGTCCTGCTGCGCTCCCCGGGGAGCTCGCCGCGCCACTGCTTCTGGCGCACGTCGAGGAGCGCCTCCGCCGTCTGCCGCACGTCCGCGGCCCTGCGCGCCCTGTCCGGCGTCCACTGGGGCAGCGGGGGCAGCGGGACGTCGGGCGTGCTGCGCGGGGCGGCGGCGGGCACGAGGTGCGTCGTGAGCGCGTAGGACGCGTCGAGGAGCGACGTGCGCGGGGGCGAGGGGAGCGCGGGGAGCGGGTCCGGGAGCGGGGGCGGGGCGTCGAGGGGCACGAGCGGGCGCGGATGGCAGGTCGGGGTCGCCTGAGGTGCGTTCGGTGGCTGCGGATAGGAAGAGGCCATACTCGCCTTGGAAGTCGAGTGGAAGCCGCAGAGGTTCGGAAGACGCAGCTGCGGGGAAGGTGGACGACGTCTAACGCCGCACAGGTGACAGCTGATATCTCCGGGCGAGGCGTTCAAGGAGGCCCGAATCCATTGCCGTATGCCGAGGAGGCTGCTGAACCAGCGATACACATGGACGAGCAATCAAATGCGCAGGGAAGAGGTTGCCGGCAGGCTCAGATGCGACTCATCACTTGGGTCACTGCAAGCCATCTTCAGTCTCATTTACACCATGTACAAGTTCATACATCACGCAGCTCATAAATCAACGTGTCAAATGAATTAGCACCGTCATCGTACACCTCGGTAAAACAACAGAGTACGTCGATATACGTTAGTATCCATAGATAGGGGAATCAAAAGATTGATGGTTAAATGTCAGGGTATGCGTGGATGTATCAGGATGCGTGTATGGTGTCCTGCTGAGCTGTACTCTCCGTGGTATCGTCCGTGGGCTTGCTCTCTGGCTCGCTAGCTGCCGGCGGCGGCGGGGCCGACAGCCCGGGTACTTCCTCTTCGTCCTGTGCATTGGCCTGCACCTGCACGTCCTCCGGTGCCTCTATCGCCTCTACCGACTCCTCAGATTCTTGTGCGCTGCCTGCCGCCTGGATAGCCGTTGCCTGGGCAGCCGCCTCTGGTGCAAGTTCCGGTAATGATGATGCATCCGATGCTTCTTCAACGTCGTCAGTCCCGTTCACTGGCTGGAGCGTCGGGGAGTCGGGAAGGGGCACGGCAGTGGCTTCGGGAGGAACGGAAGTCGAAGGGGTATCGCGCTCATCCAGCTCCACCTCCCGCACGCCCTTGGTGACCTCCTTTACCCCCTCCGTGTCCTTGCCCGCTCTGACCGATGGCTCCTCCCTCAGCGCCGGTTCGTCTGCCGCTTCTACGGACTCCCGCCTGTGCTTCTTGGCGGAGCTGGGGACGTCATCATCATGCTCGTCCGCGCTGAGCCGTCGTTTGCGGCCGATCTGCGGGGCATTCGACGTGGCTGTGTGCCGGGGCGGCCACGCGTCAGATGCGGTGATACAACAATGCAGGCCTCGTCACGCACCGTCTTCGTTCCACGGCCGGTCTGGGCGGGGAAAGAACGAGTTGGATATGCGGCGAATGAGCTTGTACATGGAGGCGGGGAAGGGGTCGATACGCGACGTGACGCGCCAGGATGTGTCCGCCGGATGATATCCACGCTCGAGAGTTTGACCCTGTTTGGCCACCCTTCTCCTAGTGTTTGCCCGGTATTTGGCTTACTCCTTCCAGGCTGTCCAAAGCCAGCAGGACCTTGTATCCGTGACTGATAAAGCTTATTTTCTTGTGAATGCGACGGCAGAGTCAGACAGAGCAGCTCCTGGACAGCACTGGTGGTTGTGGCAGCCAAAAAGGGCTAGTTTCCCAGATAAGATAACCAGCCCCTCGATCAATTCATAGATCTGCGCGGTAAGATATCGATAAGCCCGTAAAAGTCGCGAAAAGTCCCTTTCTGACCAGACACCTCTGACTCGGCTGTCAACACACGTCCTGTGCAGGCTCACAGCCCATCACATCGCCGATATAAAACCTCAAGCACCTCTGGAGTGACTCGGTACAACTTTCTACGCTACAATGACTCTGGACGTGCTACACTTTATTGACAACAAGGGCGGGAATGCGGAGGAGATCCGCGAGTCGCAGCGGAAACGCGGCCTCTCGGTCGAGCTGGTCGACGAGGTCATCCAGATGTACGCAGACTGGGTGAAGAGTACGTATGCGTGACATGCCAGAGCTCGGACGCGTGCTGAGACCCCCCAGTGGACTTTGACGCCAACAACTTGAGCAAGCAGGTGAACGCGATACAGAAAGAGATCGCAGCAAAGAAGAAGGTGCGGCGCTCTGCACGGCGTGCGTCTCATGGCCGCAGAGCTGTAACCACACGTCCCGCAGGCGAAAGAGAACGCAGACGACCTCGTTGCGCAGAAGAAAGAGCTAGACGCGCAGGTGGCGGCGAAACGGGCAGAGGCGAAGGAGTTCGAGCAGGAGATGCGGAAGAAGGCCTCGGCCGTTGGGAACATCGTCGGGAAGGACGTGCCGGTCAGCTTGACGGAGGTGCGTGCAAGGCCGGTAGCTGCAGGTGCCCAGCGTCGCTCAATCGCGCTTGCAGGACGACAACGTGACACTACGGACGTGGCATCCGCAGGGCCCGAACGCGACAGTGGAGAAGAGGACAGACATCATGCCGCACCACGAAGTGCTGCTGCGACTCGACGCCATGGACCTCGAGCGAGGTCGGTGCCAGCCACATGCGCGAACCCGGCGAGGAATCCTGACTGCTTTCCGCAGGCGCGAAAGTTGCCGGCCACCGGGGGTACTTCTTGACCAACGACGGCGTCGACCTCAACCAGGCGCTGATCTCGTATGGCCTGGACTTCCTGCGGAAAAGGCAGTACAAGAAGATCCAGCCGCCGTTCATGATGAACAAGGACTTCATGGCGAAGACTGCACAGCTTGATCAGTTCGACGAGGAGCTGTACAAGGTCATACTCCGAGCAATCTCTGCGAACGCGAAGGCTGACCCGCTCTGCTTCAGGTGATCGCCGCGGACGACGAGAAGTACCTCATCGCGACCTCGGAGCAGCCGATCTCGACATACCACTCGGACGAGTGGTTCGAGTCGCCCGAGACGCAGCTGCCGCTGCGGTACGCGGGGTACTCGACGTGCTTCCGGAAGGAGGCCGGCTCGGCGGGGCGCGACATGTGGGGCATCTTCCGCGTGCACCAGTTCGAGAAGGTCGAGCAGTTCTGCATCACGGACCCGAAGAAGAGCTGGGAGATGCTCGACGCCATGGTCGCGAACTCGGAGGAGTTCTACCAGAGCCTCGGCATCCCCTACCGCGTCGTCGCGATCGTCTCGGGCGCGCTCAACCTCGCCGCGGCGCAGAAGTACGACCTCGAGGCGTGGTTCCCCTTCCAGGGCGCGTACAAGGAGCTCGTCTCGTGCTCGAACTGCACCGACTACCGTACGTGCAGCTGGTCTCACCTCCTCAGTGACATCGCATCTGACACCGACGCAGAGAGCCGGAGACTGGAGGTCCGATGTGGACTGAAGACGAAAGACCAGGCTCGCAAAGTCTACGTTCACATGCTGAACGGCACGCTCTGCGCAACCGAGCGTGCTCTGTGCTGTATAGTTGAGAACTATCAGACGCCGGATGTGAGTGGCGAAATAAAAGCGGTCATTTGCATACTCAAGCGCATCTCGTGCAGGGTCTCGTGATCCCTGAAGTCCTTCGGCCATACATGCAAGGACGTACCTTCCTACCATGGACGAAGGAGCTCCCGAAGAGCTTGCAGAAGAAGCTGGCATAGGGAGGCGGAAATGGAGCGGGTTTTCGATAGATGTAAGCTGTACTAGTCCGGTGTGTCGCTGTCGAATTCTTTTGCGTCTTTTGTTGTCACTTCGAACGGCGAATGTAGCAGCTTGCAGATCAACTTGAGAAACCAATACGCAGCAGCAGCAGCGCGTGAACTATGTTATTTCACTGTGCAGGGAATAAGGAAACATGCTAGAGATGATAAGATACAGAATGCAGGGTGATGTGCGTAGGAGAGCGGCAGGTGTAGCGATAACAACAGGGTATGGTCAACACACAGAACTGAAGCGAAGCAGGGTCTAGTTGAGATAACCACGACATTTTGCAGACCCGCACAGACAAGGGATCTTGTCCTGCTCAATAGGGAAGTGATAATCTGGAGTATTTGGTGCTCAGCGTAAGACTTGAACCCGCGCGGAACTGAAACTCACCATAGGTGATCTCTGAGCCAAGCTCAATGTCCTGCTTGGCGTATATGACAATCTTCTTCTCGCCATTGATCGTGATGATCTTCGCCGTGCAATTAGGGTCACAGGAGTGATTGATCAAACGCCTAGGGATTGCAAGATCAGACGAGAGCGGGCAGAACAGCAGCGATGTTTGCTTACCCAAGATTGCCCTTCTTGGTGGCATCCACGACAAGATCATCGTCAATGCGGAACAGATAGCTGCTGCCAATGCCTTGCCGCTCATAGGCCTTCTCGCGCTTGTCGGCCACTTGTGCCCGGATGACCTCACCAACATACTCGATCACCATCTCGCCCCGGGAGATCTTCTCCATCGCGTACAGGCCCCAGTCGTGGATGGGCGAGCGAGCGAAGCGCAGGTGCTTCTTCCGTGTCTGCAACTGGTTGAATTTGACCAGCTCCGTGGCGGCGGACTCGCCCTTGGACAGCGCCATGGCGCGCTGCACCTGGTTGATTTCCTCAAGGCCTTGCGCACGCCGGCGGGCGTTCGCGCGGTTGGAGCGTGACGAGACGATGACAGTCTGTGGTGGCGGCTGCTCGACCTCTGCTTGCACTTCGTTGACAGTGCCACGGGACGCGTACTGGGCGACGTAGGCCGACTTCTCCGCATGGGAGATCTTGTAGTAGCCCTCCGTCCTTGCGGATCCAGTTACGTGAATACGGAACGGCGGTGGCGAATTGGGCTCGGGCGTGGCAACCCGGGGAGGCGTTGGCACAGCGTCTTTCCCGTACAGATCTCGAGCGAGGACAAGGCGAGCGAAATACAAATCTTCATCATCCTCGCAGACACCCTCCTGGAACGGGTCGGGCGGTGGACTGAGGCGTACGGTTGGTTTGACTTGCGTAGGCGGTAGAATTGGCGAGGTCGGGGGAGAGAGTGAAGACTCGTACTCCGGAGCGGGAGTAACACGGACAGAGGTGACGTCGGGGATGTCAAAGTCAAGATCGTCAGGAAGGACTTCATGGACGACCTCTTCCTCTTCAACGACTTTGGGCGGCTTGGACGGCTTCTTCGAAGGTTTCTTGGCCTTCGGTTTCGTCTCCTTGATGTGCGGCTCCTCCACAGTAGACACCGTTCTCGCTTTCTTCTTCAATGGTTCTTCAAGCTCTCCGGTCTCGGTGAATTCTGAGGGGGCCCTCTTGCGCGGCGAGCCTTCGGCAACCGCGACGATCGGGACAGTCGTGTCCTCATCTTCAGATTCGATGTCCTCCTTGATGACCGGCTTGCGCCAGCTCGTCTTCGGCTTCTTCCTGGGCGGTTCCTCAAAGGCGATCTCCTCATGGTCCTCCTCCTTGTCATGTTCCTCTTCCTTCTCAGGTAGCGTGATGACAGAAGCAGCTGATGGAGCGGTCGGAAGAGCTTCCGGCTCCTCCCGAGGTCGTTTCTTCTTCTCTTTGCGAAACGACAAACCCTTGAGGCCCACTCGCTCCGCCGCCTTAGTCTCGTTCTCCCGCTCGCGTTCAGCCACGCCGGCTACGACTTTGGATCCTTTCCTCGCCTTCTCGTCTGCCACGAGGCGCCGGAGGCCGCTGCCGACTACCCGCTCCATGGCGTCTTTTTCGAGCATCGTCCGCAGATCCTTCAGAATAAGCTTCTCAGCCTGATCTACAAGCTCAGTATCGGTCCACTGAGCTTTAGCTGAGGCAGAAGGTGCCGCCGGCGCCGAATGGACCGCGATATTGACTGAATGGTGGGCGAGCGTCCGGGCGCCAGAGTTCAGGACCAAAGCCGCACGGCGGGCAGAGTCGCCAGTCTGGAAAGTGACATACCAGCCCAGATGATCTCGAAGCACCTGTACAATGCAAACATCAATGCCGATCCGTTGTGGAGATATGTAGAGAAATATGTACCTTGTCGACTTTAAACCCTTCGAAGAAACGTCGCACATCGTCCTCCCTCAGAACTCCGCTCAACTGAGCCCCATGCCCCTCGATGGTGACATGCTCGAACCCGTTCTTTGCCAGCTCTTCCACGATAACCTCATGCTCCTTCTGCCGAGCGTTCTTGGCCGACTGGCCTGGTCTCCTCGATATCGGAGATGGGGATCGCGAAGGTCGTAGGGGCGACGAGGCATCATGGTCGTCATAACGAGATGAGACATAGCGGCCCCGTGAGTGAATCGGGGTGGATGACGAGGAATGAGAAGATGGTAGAGATGGACGAGCCGAATAGGACATAGGCTGCGCAGCAGTCATCATGCGAGCCCGTAACAGAGTCGCCGGTGGCCGGCGTACTCTTGTCGAAGGCGGGTACTTGGATCCATTCGGCGCAGAGCCCGGCGTCATAGGGGACGCATGCGCGGAGCCATGTGGAGGAGGCGGGAGATGCGCCGGGCGAGCAAGCGGTTGCGAGCGATTTGACGCAGGGTGTTGGCCCGATCTCCATGGATTGCCCGACTGCTGAGGGGTCTGGCTGGAGCTCGCGCTGGGCGTTCCCTTCGCGTTCGCCTCCCTCAGCTTCTCTTCCTTCTCTTTCCGCCTCTTCTCTTCGCGCTGCTGCTTACGGCGGTCATCCAGCTGCTTCAGCACAGCTTTCAGCCTCTGCTGCTCGCCGTCAAACACCACTTTCAGCTCCTCGCCCTCGATACCACTGAGACCATGACCAATGCCAACAGGCAACTTCTTCCCGTTCTCCTTCTCCACGCACTTCTTCGCCTCCTCGTGGCTACTGAACCTGATGAAGACGATACCAAGCGCAGCGCCGTTGGACTTGTCGATTTGAGGCTCAAACGAAGTGATGGTTCCGTGAGCAGAGAAATGCCGTCGGATATGTTGGGTCGGAGTGAGAGGGGAGATGTTCATGATGAGCACGGCCATGGGCGGGGGAGGTCCCGTGGAATTGACATCATACTGGGCGATGTTTGGATGAGCTTGGAACACGTATTTGAGTTATGCACATACCTCATACTTGACCTGAACAAACTCCGTGCGCATTGGCCTGAGGCTTGGGGGCTTCTTGATCTTCGCCTCCTTGCGCGGATCACGTATTACCGCCTCGTGTTCGCCATCAATAACCTCTCCATTATATCTGTACAGGACCTCCTTGCCCTTGCCCTTGCCCTTAATTCGAGCATCCTCCCCTTGATCAAATCCCTTCTCCCGTAGCTTCTCAATGAGCAGGCGATACTGCCCGTCCTTGTCTCTATCGGAGACCCATTCGAAGAGCACTTTGTAGTCCTTACCCTCAGGATACTCTGACCGGGCTGGGGGCCATGGGGGAGGCGGAGGGAGAGAGTAGAGCTTCGGAGACGGTGGTCGTTCCGGAGAAGGTGACCGGGGTCGTGAACTCGAAGCCTTCGGAGGTGGAGGAGAGTTGGGCCGTCCTCCTGACAACGCGATATGGGCACCTTGTCGCGGTCCTGTGGGCGGAGCTCGCGTAAAGGGAGGTGGTGGAACCGGTGGCGGTGCAGTGATCGGAGGCGGTGGCGGAGGCGGCTCAGAGGTCGGGGGAGGAGGTGGTTCGTATGATGGTGGAGTAGGAAGCGGGGGTTCTGAATCCAGCGGAGGCGGTGGTGGTTGAGATGAGGGCGGGGGTGGTGGTGGTGGTGGTTCAGATAACGGTGGTGGCGGAGGTGGAGGCTCAGATAATGGTGGTGGAGGTGGTGGTTCTGTGGATGGTGGCGGCGGTGGAGGGTCTATTGACGGAGGTGGTGGTGGCGGCGGTTCTGTGGGCGGGGGAGGTTGAGAAGGTGTAGGAGGAGGTTCTGAGGAGGGTGGCGGTGGTGGTGGCGGGGTGCTGCTTGGAGGAGGTGGTGAAGGAAGAGATGGCAGTTGTGGAGAGAACAACTGCCGCGTCGAGGGACCAGTTGGAGGTAAGGGGGCAGGTGCCTGCGTAGGTCTTAGTCGAAACGATATCGTTTGAGACCTCTGTTGCAAGCCCGCTGGTTCTACAGGTGCCCTACTAGGACCAGCGCCATTCACCTGAGAAGACCCAGGTTGCGCCTGAAAGAAGATCTATGAGCGGTCTGAGCCGCAGATGAGATACTAGAATGAGTTTACCGTGCTACAGCTTGCTTGATGATTCCATACGCCGTCCGCCTGCTTGCCCTTCTGTGAAAATCTGCCGCTCGGCCCTGTAGGCGGTGATATGGCAGCAGGGCCAGTAGGAATTGCGCTGTGCCCATTCACGTATGGTTTTCCTCCACGATTAGTCCTTGTACCGTTGACAAGACTGCGCGGACCCGTCGGAGGCGTCGCTCCTATCCTGCTCGCCGGCTGCGACGGAGACGCGTTCGTGGCTGAGGCTGTGGCGGAGGACGACGCCGCAGAGGCCGCTAACGAGTTCAAGAGAGCTCGCGGAGCTCGAGGCGGCGCCTTTCCAGTCATCGACGCCGCGTCGAACGGGGGCAAAGGTAGAAGGAGAGGGTGAGGAGGGAGATGGTCGTGGCAGATGGTGAAGAAGGGGAGGGTCGCGCGCGCGGCCGGCGGCGGTGGTCACAGCCGTCTCAGTTGATTGACCTTGTTCTCACTCATATATTCACCACGTCTTCCTGGCCCAAACAATACAGAAAATGCTCAACCTGACTACGAAATTATAATCACCGCTCTCGTTCAGCACTCTACCCACTCCCAGGCCAACTCTCCTTCGCCACGAAGCGCCCGCCATTGCTCCATCAGCTCAATTTTCTCGCAATTCACGCCATTTGATCTGCACGATCAGGTTCTCCGAACTTGCACAGCGATTGACGGCAAGAGTCTTGAAAGAATGAGCTCAATCCGGGCGGCGCATAGCATGATGAAAGAAGAGGACAAGACACGAAAACGCGCCACGGAGGGCGCTTCTCACGGTCCAGAATATGGTGGCGTGGCCTCACAGACTACGTCCAATGTTCATGAATATCTCGACCGCTTCAACTCGAGACTACCATGGCTTCTGATTTCAAGAGCAGCAATCGCAGCCCATATCTTGTCGTTTATCGGCCTATGCGTGCAGGCAACGTCTTTGCTTCGTGGTTCCCATGAGGCTGCCGTATGATGCAGCCCGCTCGCCTCATACTCTGAGGAGAACGCTTTTGGACTTGGTTTCAAGCACAGCCTTTGCTGAGTTCTTCACGAGAAGCGTCAGCCAGTTAATTCTCTAAGGGTTCGTATGAAGAGCCGGCGCTCCAGCAGGATTTACCTCAATTGGCGACAGTGCTGCAGAACACTCGAGCGTACGTTCCAAGCTGGAAGTCACCTAGGCTGATGTGCGCCCGATTTCTCTGGGTATCTTGCATTCGGGACCTGGGATATAGTGAGACAGGTAAACCATGTTGAACCACCGTGACAGTATCCCGCAGACTGCAGCAGGCGGTTCCCTAATGGTGTTGTCAGCCGCTCCATATAATATCACAGTCATGGCATCGGGCCGTTTGCCACGAGTCGGACTCGACTGCCAGAACATCGTATGCCTCACTGCAACGCGACTATCCAGAGCATATAACAAGTGCACTGTCCAGGGGCTGGACTGGCGGGACACTTCGTCTACCACCCTCCCCTCCCTCAGCTACCCTGGAACGACAGATTCTTTTGAGATGCTTAGCACGCTCTCTCGTATGTTTCAGTCTGGACCCCCTTCGGAAACCGACCGTCAGACCGAGAAAGACGTGGAGCGAGATGCCGACAGCGGCCTGGGGCTTGTCAATGTGCCTTTGCAGCGGAAACCATCGACAAATTTGAGTATCGCGATGAACAGCGTCCGGACATCGGGCCCATCTCATATCGAATGGAAGAGCCCAAGCACACAGCACAGTCCGGCATCGAGTGCGTTCGGCGTGCACCCTCTTAATCGCACTGCGTCTTCGCCTTCCTTGACGTTAACACAGACCTGCGCGACAACCAACACCCCAAATTCATGCGCTCGTCCCCCAAGTGCGCAATCCTTGCGCGTTGACCTGCTCAGGCACTCTGTCGAGGACCCCGACCGAGTTAGCTTGGTATCCCTGCATGATGCCACGCGCTCCGCACCAAAGCTCGAGCTACTCCATGTTCCCCCGACGAGGCGGCCTTCAATGGAATCAGTCCCTCGGACGCCTGACTCTACTCGAGTCTTGGATGGACACGGTGAGTCTCAACTTCGGCGAAACATTCCTCCCCCTCATTTACTACCGCCATCTTTCAGGACAGCCGGCTAGCCTTGTCCACCAAGCCTTCCTGCGCCGGACTCTCAAGCGCTCGGTCAGTCAGACTTCCACCAGTACTCTACAGTCGTCGATGTCCGTGGCGCCGCCCACCATCCCGCCACTCGACCTCCGCCCTGATTTCCAGAGCAGCCTCGGCTTGCCTGCGCCACGCAAGTCACGCCTCGCGCCACCTTCCCTCCCCACTGTCGTCGGAAGCCCTACAAGACCTGCGAAGTATTCTGTAATTTATGAAGACAACGACTCGATCCGCACGGGAAGTTTCATCACTGCACCATCGGTCTCCACAGAGCCAGAAGAAACAGCGGCGGATTCCGAACACCCCTCGGGGCCCGCTGTTTACGTGCGCGATTATGCGTACATCCAGCCGCACTTGAACAGCACGACGAATGCCACCAGTGAGCTGGTGGAAACAGATATCACGGAGAGCTCAGAAACCCGAGTGGCACTACCCTTAGAGCGCTTCTACGACGTGGATCTCAACGGCGAGTCTAACCACTTGGCAGAAAGCGTCCACAGCGACACCTCGCAAACGTCTCAAGACCCCCTCCACCGTTCGCGTTCTCCCACCCCGTTTTCGGAATCGCACATCCACCAGCGCTGGCTCAAGGACGTGATGTTCGGCCCCGACCGCCCCGTCATCCCCCTAGTCCAACAACGCACCTGGTGGGTCAGCCCCGCCTGCGCGCTGTTCTGGCTGGGCTTCCTCGGCCCGTGGTGCTGGCTCATCGGCGGGTGGGTCCTGACGAGCGGCGGCGAGATCAGGCCGGACGCACCGCAGGGCGACGCGGTGCTCCCGATGTGGACGCGCAAGGGCAAAAAGCGACCGGGTGCGCCCGGCACGCCGAGGGGCAAAGCTGCGAGCAGGAAGGGCATCAAGTCGTGGTATCCGCTGGTGGCGCCCTCCGCGGACACCCTGTCGCCGTCTGTGCACAGTCGCACTTCGCTGGTGTCAGCACGGAGGCTGTCGAGAGTGAACCATGGCACGCTGGACCCGTGGGTGAGGCGGTGCCGCATTGCGGCCATCACGAGCGGGGTCGTTCTCCTTGCCGCCTGTGTTGTGGCTCTCGTCGTGGCTGGCAGCACCGGGACATGAGCATGCAACGTGTGTTGCGGACTCCGGCCGATATGTATCCTTTGTATTCATTATTGTAAATAGATGATAGGCCGACCACTCGCAAACATTACCTCGAACTCGGCCGTGAT
The DNA here is from genome assembly GCA_001687445.1 of Obba rivulosa. Classification (NCBI taxonomy): domain Eukaryota; kingdom Fungi; phylum Basidiomycota; class Agaricomycetes; order Polyporales; family Gelatoporiaceae; genus Obba; species Obba rivulosa. Next base: position 102,142 of record KV722342.1, read on the forward strand.
GCAGAGCTGGGTGCAACAGGATGTTTAGATTGTAGTTTAGATCGTAAGTGTAGACTATAACAAGACAGCATTGCAATACAGATACAGCGTGGTGGATAAATAGCCCGATAACAGATCCAATCAGTGAATGCACAAGGTCAATCAGTGAGCTCGAAATATGTCCGAAACATCGACTCGTTCCGCAGTGATGAAGCAGCCACGACTCTATGTACGTGCAAGAATAGGCGGGGGAACCGGCGGGTAAAGTAGGACAGGAAACCTTCAGGCATGCTTCCGAGCAGTCGCTTGACATTATCGGGGAGATCTTGGTAGTGGTGTTTCTGCACGACATCATTTAGCTCGCCATCGCCATCAATGAAAGACACGCAGAAGACACACCTTATTCCGGAGCGCGCGCAGCAGATCCTGCACAGACTTGCCGTCATATTTCCGGAACTTGCCCAGATTTTCGATGAACAACTTGTCCAGCCGTGCGTGCCAGTCGTTGCCCACTACGCTGAAGGCGTCCGTCTCGAGCAAAACGAGGTTGGCATCGCGGGGATCTCGACACATGATTTCGAAGCGGTCCGAGGCATCTTGCAAGAACGTCAGACGCTTCCCTGAGTCCCAGAAATACGGGTGCAGCAAGCATGTGCTCGTGTCCGGCCTGCGCAGCGCCACTCAGCATACACCACACGCGCAGGCGAGGAAACACTCACCGATGGTATGCCTCCGGACTCAGCATCCGATCGATCAAATCCGCAGCGTCCGCGCCCTCCTCTCCGAACCGCTCCAGCCCCTCGAGACACTTTGCGTTTTTCAGAATGTTCACCTCCCTCTCATACCGCTCTCCGAACGGGTGCCCCCCGTTCGTCAGCACATAGTAATACAGACACCCCAGCGCGAAAATGTCCACCGACTTCGTGAGCCGCGTGGGCTTGCCCGCCAGCGTGCCCGCCGTCGGCGTCCCGACGGACCCGCGCGACGACTGCGACTCGTCCGAGGCGGCCTCGTCCAGCTTCACCTCGCCGCGCAGGATCTCGGGCGCGCGCCAGCCGACGGTGCCCGCGGCCATCGCGCCGTGCGCGGTGGGCAGGAAGCTCGTCTGGTCCATCTCGAGCTTCTTGCAGAGCCCAAAGTCCGAGATGAGCATGCGGTGCCCGGCGCTCTCGCCGGCGCCCTTCTTCGCGTGCGAGATGAGGATGTTCTGCGGCTTGATGTCGCGGTGGATGATCTTGAGCGCGTGCAGGTGCCGCAGGCCGGACGTGATCTGGCGCAGGGCGCGCTTCGGCTCGAACGCGACCGCGATGTTGCGGAACAGGTCCGGGCGCTCGACCACATCCGCGAGCGACGCTGGGCAGAGCTCGAGCGCGATGTAGAGGAAGTTCGCGTGCGCCTCTTGATAGTAGTACCGGATGACGTTCGGGTGGTCGTCCGACTCCTGCAGCACGCTCACCTCGCGCGACGCAAGTGTGACGAAGTCTTGCAGCAGCCGCTTCACAGCGACAGCACGTCCCTGCAGCGACCCCTTGAACACGACCGTACCATGGGAGCCGAAGCCTGATGTAGAAATATTAGCTGAAAAATTCAACGCTCGTCGAGCACCGAAAGCACTCACCAAGGATGGTATCAGTAACTACGAGAGAGGAGGAAGACGGTGCAGGTGCTGGCGGCAGCACCAGCGACGATGACACGGCCAACTTGTTCTCCTGATCCTCCGTCTTTGGAGCCTCACCATCGCCCACATTCTCCTTCCCGCTATCATTCGCTTTCCCACCGTCCGCCTCCCCGTCCTCCGCATTGTCATTAGCATTCAACCCCGGCTTCTTCTTCTTACCCCGCTTCCTCCGAAGGCCCTTGCGCTTCCCGGGCGTCGCAGGCGCATCGCCGTCCTTCTCACTGTCCTCCCCGTCCGCACCATCCTCCTGGGCATCTGCCGAGCCTGAGGCAGGTATCGTGACCTCAACGAGCGGAGGAGCAAAGTCGACCTTCCGCCTCGAAAGGGAACTCTTGCGGCGAGTCCGGGGTGCCTCCGGGACTAGCCCTCTCAAAGCAGGCTCCGGCGATGGAGTGCGGTCGGCACGAGGAGCGGCGGTGCCATTCGGTACCGCCTGAGACGGAGACGACGCTTCGGTCGTTGGTGTGCCATTCTGGACAGGGGCCTTCTCCTCGGCGGCTTGCGCAGCCCTCGTCGTCGGGAGTCGCAAGGCCCTGCGGTACGCCGCCACCACCAGCGCGAGGACGCACACGAAAAGGGTCGACAGCGCCTGCGTCGCAGACATGTCTATGCCCACGTACCGCGTGCCGCCGTCCAGCACGCCCGCAATAGCCGGCCCGCGCATGGAGATCAGCGACGCATTCCCATTCCCGATGTTGACCGGCACCGCGTTCTCCTGCGTCACTGGACTGTAGTACGGCGGGAACGGGACCGTCGGCGCGCCGTCCAGCAGCCTGCTGTAGATCGACGGCTCGAGCTTGCGCACGCCCGTATGGCACCGGCGGTCGCTGCTGCCCGCCCTGCACATCTGCCTGAGCTTGCGCGCCCTGGCGCGGCGCGCGACCGTGTCGACGTCCGGCGGGAGCTCGTCGTCGAACTCGGTGCCGCGCGGCGGGTCGATCGAGCGCCCGACGGTGTATGCGTTGTGCAGGCTCGCGTCGCCGAAGCCGACGAGCGGGTAGCGGTCGGGGCTCATCGCAAAGAGCGAGCCGGTCTCTTCGACAAGCCCGACGAAGGCGGAGTCGAGGTGCTGCGTGGCTGTGCTCAGGTCGACGTTGGGGAAGAGATCTTCGAGGCGGAGGCGGGGCTGGAGGAGAACGAAGGGGTGTTCTCTGCTGGAGGACTTGACGACGTCGAATGCGGCGACACTGCATGGGATTGGTGAACGGCTTCCTGGAGGGGACAGATGTGTTGTGATACTTACATTGGACATGAGAATCCTCGCCCCCATAGTATCTGTGCGCTGGGCATCATGTCCGACGTCTCGCTGTTGGCGGCCGATCGGAAGCTGATCACTTCACCGTTTGGAAGAGACTGGATGTATGTGTTGTCTGCAGTCCGTCGATATAGGGATTGCTGTTGATGGTCTTGGTTGTTTGGGCCATACGTAGAGAACACTAGTTTCTGGACAGGGGGCTTGACCGCAGAGGGATTGAGGGGGCGGGAATGTATAGAGAGGTGATAGTCTTGATCCTTCGTTACCAGACTGCGCGCTGCAAAAAAGGGACAGAGACATACCTGTACGGCCAATGAATACTTCGGTAGGCTTCAGGGTAGGTTTCGGGGGTTTCGTGCCGTCCAGCTCGTCCAGGTCCAAGTCGTGTGCCTGGGTGTCCACCAGGTCCTCAAATGGATCCCACGGGCACTCGTCCGGGTTTAGCGTTGCCTTGACTCGGCCCGTCTCCAGCTCGATCAGGAGCAGCGAGGTCTCCTTCCTCCCGACAAAGAGACGCTTGTCGCCCTCGCCCGCGAAGCTGAACGGGGACATGTCGACGAGCTGGGGCACGGAGAACGGCAGACGCTGCAGCGGGCTGTCCGGGGATGACATGACATAGATGTCGCCGGATTGGGGCTCGATTACGTAGACCTCCTGGTGGATCGAGTCGTCGTCTGCGAGGTCGGGGTCGACCTCTGCGTGCTGCGTGCGGACGAGCGGGCCCAGCGCTGCGGGCTCGGCGCCGGGAGACGAAGTCATCGACCAGAGGGGGGCGCCGGAGGTCCTGTTGTGCGCGTGCAGCTTGCCGTCGACGGAGGCCATGAGGACGATGTCGAGGAGGTCGAGCTCCTCGTCGCCGGGGCCGAGGGCGAAGCGGCGGCCCTCACGGGGGAGGTGGACATGGGCGGAGAGGTCGGTTACGGGGCTGGGCCTGAGCGAGATGACTTCTGCGAGAGAGGATGCGGCGGCGACGAGGAGCACGGCGTAGAGAGTGGCGAGGAGGGCCATGGATGGACATCCCTCAGACTGCGGTTGTGGAGGCTACCTGCGACTGCGTGAGCAACATTGGCGGCTATGCCCCGCCACCGGCTTCTCGGCACCGTGCGAGCCCGTCCCCGGCCAACGCGCCCTCCGCCTTGTGCGACGCCCTCATGCCCGACATCCGCGTAGGAGCGCAGATCTTTGACATTGCATTCCACCCGACCGAGTCCCTCGTATACACTGGCCTTCTCAGCGGCGAGGTCAAGGCGTTTTCGTACGATGAGCAAGGCAACCACGAGTGCAAGTTCTCTGTACGGCCGTCCAAGCGGTCGTGTCGCGCAATAGCAGTTGGCCATGACGGAGGCAAGCTGTGGGCCGGGGGGAAGGGCAAGGCCTTGCAGTATGTGTACCTTCGTTCCATTTCGAGGCCCACTTATGCAGTGTCCCATGGCGTCCAGTACGATTGACGTCGCTACAGGCGTCGTAGCAGACACCCGCGCTGCCGCTCATGCGTGAGTTCGGACCTTGGGCCGTCCGACGCTACCTACTAATCTCGCCAGTACTGGTAAGCGCAGCCATAAACCGAATGAAACCTCTCCTGCCGCATCTACTGGCCACCGGTGACGATGACGGCGTGATCAAGGTGTGTGCCAGAGCAGAAAAGTCTGTCTATGAGTACTTACACGTGCTCAGCTGTGGGATCCGCGCAAGCCGGACGCGATCCGAGCATATGCACAGCACTTTGACTTTATATCGGACTTTCTCTTCCTGGAAGATAAAAAGCAGCTTGTCACCACTAGGTCTGTATCGGGGATATTCTCAGACTTTACTGTCCTGACCGCAGATCACAGTGGAGATGGCACTCTCTCTGTAATCGACGTTAGGTCAAAGAAGACAGAGCCCATTGCGCACTCGGAGGACCAGGAGGATGAGCTGCTATCCATTGTCCCTATCAAGGGGTGCGTATCGAATTTCGGACTCGTGGCATGAACTTATGCAGCCATTGCAGCGGACAAAAATTCGTAGTCGGGACACAACTTGGTATCCTGTCGATATTCAATAGGAAAAGCGGCTGGGGCGACTGCGTAGATCGCATTCCCGGGTAAGTCTTTTATCTTGCCCTTCCTCTTCCAGTACTCGATACCCGGCGACAGGCACCCGCACTCCGTGGACGCACTCTGCGCCTTACCCTCTCGCTACCCCTCGGCCCAGTCGACAGTCCTCACCGGGTCGTCCGACGGGCTCATGCGCGCCGTCCAGCTCTTCCCCACCAAGCTGCTTGGCGTAGTCGCGGACCACGGAGACTTCCCCGTCGAGCGGATTGCAATTGATCAGAACGGGGAGGGGCGCTGGGTCGGCAGTGCAGGGCACGAGGAGGTGCTGAAGCTCACGGATCTGAATGAAATATTCGAGGACGAAGATGACGAAGATGAGGATGAGAAGAGCAATGGCGGGAGCGAGGAGGATAGTGACGAGGGCAGCGGAGATGAGGAGGACAAGGCTACCGCAGCCCGGGAGGATGCGAAGCGGGAAGACCCGGACGAGGAGGAAGACTCGGATAAGGATGAGGTGAAGGAGGAGGACGAGGCGGACTCGAGTGACGAAGAGCCGCAGCAGAAGAAGCGCAAACGGAAGAAAGAGCAGGATCCATTGCAGGCGATGAAGAAGCGGAAAGGTCGCAACGAGGTGGACGCCGAGCCTTCGTTCTTCGCCGACCTGTGAACCGTGCGCGTTCTCTACATTACTGTCTCGTATACGGAGTCTTTGCGTTTCGAATTTTGGGCTTGTGAGGATATCTGAACCATCACTTCCTACTCGCGTTACTGCGAGTTTGAGTGCCCCGGATCTCGCACTTTAGAGCTGTCATGAGACATGGAATTGGCGACGGCGCCCTCGATCGGGGGCGTCTTCGTGCACTGTGACTGCTACAAGTGCGGCCAGCACGTCCTGCGCTCACAATTCCACACCCACGCCCACAACGATAATGCTGACGAGGCGGGCATTCGCAGTGGCGGCGACGCGCGGGCTGGCGCGCGGGCTGTCGAGCCGGGCCGCGCGCGTCCTCGACGCGCTCGACATCGCGGGCGACAGGGAGATCCCCGGTGTGTACGACGGCGAGTGGCACGGCGCGGGCGACGTGCTCGAGAGCGTGTGCCCCGCGACGGGCGAGGTGCTTGCGCGCGTGCGGTCGGTGAGTGGTCCCCTCGAGGGCGCGATCCCGGTCTGGTGTGCCGGTGCTCACCCGTTCCTCGCTGTGCTAGGCGTCTCCCGAGGAGCTCCATGCTGCGCTGGGCAGGGCGCGGGAGGCGTATGCGTTCTTCAGGAGCGTGCCTGCGCCCCGCCGGGGCGAAATCTTGCGCCAGATCAGGGAGGCTCTGGCCGCCAAGGTGCGTGGTCTGCGTTCGTACACTTGCAATGCGCTGGCTCATCCTGCCCGCAGAGAGACGAACTGGGCGCGCTTGTGTCGCTCGAGATGGGGAAGATCCGCACGGAGGGCGTCGGAGAGGTCCAGGAGTTCATCGACATTGTGAGGCGACCTGCTGCGTCTGCGTGTGCTGCTCCGGGAGCTAACATATGCCCACAGGCGGACTATGCTGTTGGTCTGTCCCGCATGATGAACGGCAGAGTGGTCGCGTCCGAGCGACCTGGGCATAGCATCCTTGAAGGTCTGTCTCGACCCCTATCGTGTATTACAGAGGGCTCAGGCTATGTATGCTATGGTAGTTCCAAACCCTCTGGGCGTAGTAGCCGTTCTGTCAGCTTTCAACTTCCCTGTGGCCGTATATGGATGGTACCCTCAATTGCACACCGTGTGCTTGGACGTAATCTGACACTATTCGGCATCAGGAACCTCGCGCTCTCGCTCGCCGCAGGCAATGCGACACTCTGGAAACCCTCTGCGACGACACCGCTCTGCTCAATCGCGGTGACAAAGATCGTGTCCAGCGTCCTGGAGAGGAACAGCATCCCGGGCGCCGTAGCGGCTCTCGTCACAGGGGGCAAGGACGTCGGCGAGAGCATTGTGGAGAGTCAAGACGTCGACATGGGTAACTCCTCATCACACATCCCTCATCCACATAAAGCTCACAGACTCCTCCTAGTATCATTCACCGGGAGCGAGCACGTCGGGCGGATCGTGGGCAGGACCGTCCAGTCTCGCTTCGGGAAAGTGCTCCTCGAGCTCGGGGGTAACAACGGTCTGTCCGCCCTCCACTCTTCGCCCCTCACGCCCCCCTTCTAACCCGCCGGCAGCATCGATCATCATGCCAGACGCCGACCTCGCCCTCGCCGTGCCCGCCGTCTTCTTCGGCGCGGTCGGCACCGCCGGGCAGCGCTGCACGTCCACGCGGCGGCTCTACCTGCACCGCACCGTCGCTGCCGCGTTCCTCTCCCGGCTGCAGTCGCTCTACGCCGCCGTGCGCCCGGGCGACCCGCTCGCGCCGGCGACGCTGCTCGGCCCGCTCCACACGCGCGCGGCTGTCGGCGTCTACTCCGCGGCCGTCGAGCGGCTCAGGAAGAGCGGCGCGGAGATCCTCGCGGGCGGCGCGGTGTGCAGGGACCTCGCGGGCCCGCTGGGCGGCGGGAACTATGTCCTGCCGACGATCGCGGTGCCGCGGGGGGTGGACGTGGCGGACCCGATCTGGAGGGAGGAGACGTTCGCGCCGGTGCTGTGCGTGGGTGTGTTCGACGAGCTGGAGGAGGCGATCGGGTGGAACAACGGGGTCCCGCAGGTGGGTGGTGCACGAGTACGGCGCGTGGCGGAAGCTGAGCGCGGTGCAGGGCCTGAGCAGCAGCCTCTGGACGCGCGATCTGAGGAATGTGGGCAAGTGGATCGGGCCGGCCGGCTCTGACGCGGGGATTGTCAACGTTCGTCCCTGCTGTGTTCTTGGTGCCGCATACTGAAGTGTCCGGTCTGGCAGGTCAACGTCGGCACCAGCGGAGCGGAAATCGGCGCTGCGTTTGGAGGGAACAAGGTGAGCATCTCCTGTGCCCGTCTGCCGGGACGCGACGGTGACGCGACCTTGCAGAGCACGGGATGGGGGCGCGAATCCGGCGGCGACGCGTGGAAGCAGTACGTGCGCTGGAGCGCATGTACGATCAACTTCTCGGACGAGGCTCCTCTCGCGCAGGGCGTGCAGTTCTCGTCGACTGCTTAAAGATCGGGCGGAACATGTCAGTCGGCGACCTAGATATCACTTCGGTATTCATGGGACTTATATACATTTTGACATAAACCCTGCAACCGAGGTCCGAACACACCGTGACGCTGCATAAGATTAGGGTCCTGGTGATGTTGAGGTTGATCGCTGGTCTATAGCTTGTATTCCGCACGACATACGGTCCTCGTTGTACAATATCATTGTATATCCTATGTATCGCAGCAGTCACACTGTCATTTGTATAGAGAACTCGAACGGGTGTGTGAAAACTACAGGCGTCCGGTACGCGAAGCAATTGCATGGATGCATGGATACGATAATCAAGTTTGAAGTACAGCAGTGGTCCATAGTTGCATCTCGAAACCGCGTAGCATCGCTTCACGCCGCGAATGTGAGGTTTGGCGCGACTCTGACCGCCACACAACTTCGTGTTCTGGGATGAATTCATACTCCCGCGATCGCAGGAACAGCTGGTATTACAAAGCCTCAAGGCTTTCGAAAGCGCGCTTCCAGTACGAAGTTCAAGGCATGCATCTAAGGGACAGTGACATCATAACGTCAGCGTACTATGGCCATATGGAGCACATGGACCGAACACTCACCGACGGCACCCCTACTCTGAGAACCATGAAATCATTGTACGTAGCGGCGTTCAGTAGACAACTTGCCCAAGACTTGTACGACCGCTCCCAAGGTACACGTTCCAGATCCAAGCTTGATCTCATATCGAAGTCGGGTGACTCGACATAAGCTTTGCATCGAAGTATGACGGCCTCCACCCCGAGCTCGCTGCGTAACACAGCCATAAGGTTCGCGTAGTCCGAGACCTCAATCTTGACTTCGTCGCCCAGCCTGGGCCAGAGATTAAGGGCGTCGGCAAAGTTGAGATGCCAACGGGCGACGAAGCAAGCAGTGAACGGGTAAAATTCCGACGCCAGCATGGCCACCTCCTCCCATATCTTCGCACATGTCTCCAGCTTGGGGTAGGCCTCGGCACACATGATCGTGTATCTCGACATTTGGAGAGCGACGTCCGAAAACGTAAACCTCGACGAATGGAAGTCGGGATCCGTGAACCTCGACGAATAGGATTCGGAATCCACAGAGAGTTTCTCGGAGGTTGGGAGTATGAGGAGGTAGAGGGCCATCCGCACTATGTAGAGTGCGTTGAGAGACGCTTCATTAGCTAGATACATTGCGATCCGAGCTTGTTTGAGCCATTCTCGCAAAGCGTCCGCCTTTTCGGACGTAGGAAGTCGCCGTGTTATTCTCAGGCATTTCAGCACTTCCAGATTCAAAGTGTCAGATACTTGAGCGGCAGATTTGATACAGGTATCAATAGAGGTGATATCAGTGTCTATAATCTGAAAATTCTGATTGCAGCTCTGCAGAAGACATTCATCAGGAGAATATTGCTTCAAGTGTCTTGGCGCGCTTTTCGAGCCTTTTAGGGCTTCTCGGTGGCTGTCGCGGCCTCTCGTGCCCAGCAAAGTCACGAAAGCGCCTAAAAGCGACGCGAGAGGACGGGCAGCCACGGCTGAGTAACGAGTATTCGGCGGTCTTGAAGACAGTATCGCCAAGCCGTCTTTGCAGATGATGTACGTGGAGAAGCAAAGACCAATAGGTGTATCTCAGCAAGAGTCCGACTGAATGATTCTGGATGAGGTGGGCCAGGGTGGGCCCTGGGATGTGAAAACTGCTGTAGCGGACTCCCGTCATGTGACTAATGACGACAGGCGTATTTGGCAAGTCTCGCTGAGCCGGTGTTTTTACGCTCGATATCCGAGCGCAATAACCTCCATCTCAAGTGCTTAGCATGTCTGGACAAAGTGACCTGCCTGGTCTTCATCCTGAGCTGCAGGCCTTGCAGCAGCAGCTGCGCGCCATCCTTGCCGACATGCGCTCCTTCGCGCCATCCATTCCAAAGCCGCCTATCCTCGACACGTCTATTCGGCTGGTCTCAACCTCTCACACCCCTTCCGAACCTCAGAGCGAGGGCATGCCCGGACTGCGCGCCCTGCGCGACGCGGTGCAACGTGATCTCTCCGTGCTAAACGAAGTGAGTCAGCTCGACGCACTCACTCTGCGCGCTCTCGCAGCTCAGACACGCACAGCTCTCATGCGGAGGCTAGTCAGGAAGGAGTGCTAACGGAACTATCTCTAGTAGTTTCTCGCTGACCCGCACTGTTCCGCTCTTCCCCCGCTCTCGACGAATGCGCCGTACTTGGTCGCGGTATGGAACGAGGTGCAGTGTGCCCCTCCACCCGTGACGGCAATATGGCAGACCTTTCCGGATCCCGCTCACGCTCAAGGGAAGGCGACGCGCAAGCGAGGCTCGCAGAAGCCGCCAGGCGTCAAGGTGGATGTCATTGCGGAGGGCGGACGCCGCTGGATTCGTGTCAACACGTTAGTCCCCAGGCAACTGGTGTCAACAGTTGGCTCATCTTACTGAATTCATCTTCCACAGCATAAAGAATTCTCGCCTCCTGGCCGAGTTTCGCGAAGTAGACTCATACTTGACCAGCTCCGAAGAGGAATCATCAGATGAAGCGGAACCCTCATCGTCCGGCTCGACGCCGCGTTCACCATCCTGGCGCTCTCGTCGCCCTCCGCCGCTCGACAACTCTCTGCTACGCGGAGCGCGTGCTCTTCTTGACGCTACGTCCTCCCATCTTCCTCTGGGTTCTCGCAGACTACCGCATGTCACTCTCCGCCTCACGCGCCTGGATCCTACCTGCGGCGACGATGCGCGAATCCCGCAGACTGTCGACGCACTGCGAGGGATGGGCATCGACGTGCAGCTCGGTGAGCGTGCACCAGGAGTTGTATCTGCGCCCTCATCCTCTCCGAACGAGACGCAAGAGCACGTTGACCCGGTACCCACGCAGAAGATCAACCTAGACCTGTCCCTCCTGGTTGCACTCGTCTCAGACATCACCCATGCGCCACTGCCGTCCGACGAGGGCGAAGCGAAGGAGAGATACATCCCGCCGAAAGGAGGTGCGTACTGGAAGTGGAAGATGGGCGCGAGGGCAGAGGAGAAGGACGGCGCCGGGGAAGACAGTGACGGGGAAAGAGACGACAACAGCCAGGATGAAGGCTGGTGGGAGCATTCGCGCGCGCTTGGACAGCAAACGATGCAAGACATGCGTCGCGGTCTGCTGCAGGATATGCACGAACGGCTCGCAGAGCTGTACTCGCCTGTTCCGAGTTCTCCGCCAAACTCTACATCGAGCAACGCTCAGCGTCCTGATGTCGAATTCTACACGACGTCTGCTGCTCGCACACGCTTCCTGCAGATCGTCCTGTCTAAGATTGGCGGGCCCGCCGAGCAGCGTCGCGCCCGTGCGCTCTTTTGTCTGCCGGAGGACTACTCTCCGGAACCCCTTTTGTCGTCGAGCACTATCGCACACACACTGGACCTGGCAGGAGATCGTACAATGCCAACGAACGGGACTTCGACCTCAGACACGCTTCCGACCGTCGACGTCGCAGCCGCCGAGGAGGCATACTGGCGCGACTCGCGGTACCCTCCCGGGCTCCTCCCCCTCATCCCAATCCGAGTGCTCTCCAGCGTCGAGCCAGCGACACCCTCCTCCCTCCCAGCCAATCTGGCCGCCCTCTCCATGTCCGACACACCTTCGCCCGCACCCGCGCCGTTCTTCCGCCAGCTCGCCCATGTCTGCCGCACCATCCTCGCCACGCACGACGCGCGCGACGGCGGGCCTCAGCCGCCGCGGCTCACGCACCACACCGCGGAGAGCCTCCTCGCGGGCGCCGCGCGCGGGTGGACGACGATGACGGCGAACCGCGCGAGCGTCCGCGCGGTGCTACGCGGGCTGCGTGCGCAGGCGGAGGCGGGGTGCTGCGAGGACGCGGGCGTTGAGCGTCCGCGGCGGCCGGGGGAAGGAGAGCCAGCAGGTCGGATGGATGCGGCTCTGTGGGTTGTGGATCCGCGCAGTCTGGCGGAGGGGATGCGGGGGGATTCGTTGGATCGGGAGGGCGGATGATGGTGTCGCGTCTGGGGTCTGCGGGATGCAGTCCTTGGGTATTTTGCTGGTTTATAGAATGCTTTGTCGAGAGTGAGATACGAACTATTTCGTGCACTGAGTAGACACCGATCATCGATTTGCATCCAAATTCAATGAGGATTTGACATAACCGAGGTAAATTCATGATGGCCATCTCCAGTAAGCATTAATGGGGTAGTGGTAACCTGGGTCGTTGCCATCGACCCGCCGGGGGTTCGATTCCCCCTTAATGCATAGATTTCCGCTGTTCAATTTGTTCGGATCGATGAGGTCGGCTTGTTTTTGTTCGCACTTTACTTACACTCTGGATTGCTGAGCGAGCCTGGTTTCCATTCATGCACATAGTGTCTGCTGTTCACATGCCCTAACATGTGCTTACTACATAAGATATCACTTGGAGGCTAACGATATCGCAAGCCCGTCAGGTTGAAGTCATCGCCCAGACTCCATCATTGGGGACTGTCCTGCTGCGACCAATATACCGGCCACCATGAAGCCTTTCTTCGCTTCATTCCCCTGTGAATATTGCGGTTTATGCATTTGTACGTTGAAGTGCACGGACTTCAGCTAGTCAACTGCAGGCTGTGATGAACCCATCAGACGTTCACTCTATCTCTGTACTTTGCATCGAGTCAGCTGGCAGAGGCCGCTCGCCTCCTCTTTTGACTCTGGTCAGAGGCATTCAGTACCCGTGTCCTACGGCTTCTCATCCTGAGACGGCCGTCACTTTATCCCCTCCCGTGGCGAATTCAGAAACCCTTGAATCTGCCCAGCACGTTCTTCCGGTTGCCTGATCAGGAAGACTGGACACCTGATTCCATCATGAACTCACAGGCCTCAGAAGTCCGCTTACTAGGGGTGGCGCTAAACCTTGTCCTTGTTTATGTCCTCAGCGACGTTTATAAATCGCCGCCGCCGCCGCTTCGTCTCTCCACGAACAGCAAATTGACCGCTTCGTGTCCTTTAAGATGCCAAAAGTGTCTATCACGCAGCATGAGGAGTGTGAGCAACTCTCGTCCGAAGGTGCGTATTCAACCAGTACTGTACCTCTTTCTCTTCAGTAAGTAGGAACAGAGAGATGAAGACCGTGAATTCGAGGCGGCCATGATTGAGCTTCAAAACGTGAGTCAATGCAACCACTCCGGGTCAACTATTACCAGGAGGTGAGCCTGACATAGGTACTCCAGGTGCTGATTATGGTGGAATCCATTGTAAACACCGTCAATGTGAGTTATACCGCCTGTTCACCTTCTTGATAGTCAATATTTACCTTCAGGGAGGTACCGGCCATAAAGATGGGAAGCAAGGGGTCATCTCTAGCATCCCTGAACTGCTGCGCCCGTTGAGGTCGAGCATAGCGGATACGGTTGAGGTGCTGGAAGCTAATGATCTTTTTGAACGCCAGGAGATGCAGCAAGACGACTAAGTTCCATGTATTAAAGGCTTATACACTTACGGGGTACATGCCTGTTCTCCCGATTTATTATCAACTGATGTCGCTGCAGCGATTTGCACGAGATCTTATCATTGGCTGAAGAGCTTCAGCACAATTATTGGTTATCAACCGCCTGGTACTCGAACAGCGATGCTGTAAAGCCCATGCAGATACACGAGAGGATCAATCAAGCAATTCAGCAATACAAGGTCAGTCCCGTTCTTACTCGCCTTAAGCCTTGACAACCGAGAGACTACATCAGATACACTGCAATCTCAGATAAAAGTATGTTATTGCGAAGAAGAAGGACCTTGACATAACGCGTGAGCGAGATGAACTTGGGAAAGATATTTTCCTGCAATTATGACATTCAGAACACATAGACGCTCCTTTCGTTTCACCACAGCTCATCGCGGTACTGCGGAGGGCACGATTAACTGGTATCCTCCCTTCACGAACATCCCTGAGGATAATCCTCCCACAACGTCTAGATCGCACGCGTATCATCTGGACCCGGTGATCAACTGGGCGCAGTGTCCGGCAGCAAGCAGCCTGGTCGAGTTTTCGTGCTCTCTGGACTAAAGGTATCGGATCAATCCAGAATAGCCCGTGCACTCACTCTGGAGTTCTGGAGCTCCCGGAGTCTTGTTTCTTGTATGTATCATCGTATGGACGCAGAACTCAAGGATGCAGGCTGTGTTATTCCGACTATTGCTCGGTGGCTTGGACAATCCAGACCGGTTCTACTGTCGCTCCCTGTGGTAGCTTTCGGCGAGCATTCATCCCACCACGATAGGTCTATGGCGGGAAAATGCAGAGCTGGATCATAGTTTATTGAAGGCGATCAAAGGAGCACCGCATCGGTCGCTTGTTTTCATTATTGACGCTGTGGGCAGGTTGTCGAAGCACGGACATCACTCTTCGACTATTGGAGCTCCTGCATGGCGCCGCTTGCCAGTTACCATTCCTACGGCTTGTGGTCACCACTGAATTCAACAGTCCCATTATACGACAGTTGCGGATGTGGACTCCAGCCGACGTCCACTTCCAAGATGTGGATGAGTATCACATCGATGTGGATCACCAGATAGGCTCCTTCCTTGTAGCCCAGTTCGAAAAACAGGCCCCTGACTAGTTCAACCTACCGTACGAGCGACCCGAGGCGCTGGAAGAGCTAATACGTCTGTCCGGTGGTATCTTCATGTATGCGAGGACAGTCGACAGGTTTCTCACTGCGGACAGACTCCACGACGTCGGTTTCTACGACAAACTGATCATAGCGGACCTATACGTGACCCTGTCGCTACTTTACAACAGGCTGGACATGCTCTATCGCCTTGTGCTGGAATACGCCTTTGGGAAGCACCGGGACAACCATGTCCGCATCGAGTCGGTACAGAAGGTGTTCACCTGATTCGTCGTCGCATCCGGGCTCTTGTTCGTACGCGATTTTCGACATATGGGTATCGCCCTAGATGTCATCGACGAGGTGGTACGAGTTCTGGAACCGGTCCTACTCGATCGAGGGCTGTTTGAGAAGCACGTCGACATAAAGACGCTCCACCCCGGCGCTTTCTACTGTTCCTCTGCAATCCCAGCCGTTGCGCCGATTCAAGGTTCTACGTCGAATTGGGCGATGGACATTGTACGGGTGCGATATCTGCGTTGCAAATACTGGTCTCCAGTGACGTCAATACCATATACGACTCCGAGGCGACTGGATACAATTCTGCTCGCATATGGAACTACGCCGTGAAGTATTAGACGACACATTTTTTAAAAGCGCACTACATGGAGAAGCTGCACCAGCTGCTCCAAGTCTTCGTGTAAACTCACATACGATTATGGCTTCGTGCCCATGGATTGTGGAGTACCCCTGACTCGGAGACCGACGTTGCCGCTGCAGAGCGGCTGGACGAGCTTGTCGCAATACGGGACTGCTACCAGGTATGAGATGCTGCTGTGCATTTTATTAATGATCTGAAGCCTGTTTGTTAAGTAGCGAAATTGTCCGAAGCACCTTGTAAGATTACTTGACCAGGTCATCGATGAGAGACGCGTGGAGGTGACGCAGGCGTCCGTAGGGGACAGACAGGACGTGGGCGGTGTTAAACTTACGACGTTTATACCCTGAGTTCAACGTTCAGAATTGATATTAAGGCACCAAGGCTTCTTGATTACACAACCGGGAAATCGTGCCGGGTGGATTAGGTTCTATGGCCAGTCGTCCTTGTCGCACAAAACCAATTCGGCAGCTTGGTAGGTCTAAGGCCGAGAGGCAAGTTGTCAGTGTCTATTGCCCAACCGAACGTCGTTACTGCGAGAAACCAAACGGGTGCCGCGTGCAGTATTCCTGTCAGCGCTGGAGCTAGTATCTGCCTATTCAGCTTCAGCCCCAGAAACAGCCGTTCGTGTTGTGCGATCATGCTGCACAGGACATTAGTGCAGCGGCTCTCGTCAGGCATACTTCTGCGTGCATCGGCACTCCGTCATGTCCGTCACGATTCGCAAAGGGCAGCGTCGCAGAAAAACGCGGTACATAAAGGAATGCATAGAATTAGGGGAGCTGAGCTGAAGAGAATCGGCATTCGTCCTCGGCCCGCATCGGCATTGGCACGGGTGTAATCGGTCCTCCTCCTCCTCCTCCTCCTCCTCCGTGAGGCGCCATCTGAGCCCGGCCCGGACAAAACCCGCGGCTTGTCCTCATCGCCATCGTACTGCCAGGACCATATACTTACTTCTCGATCCTCTGAACTCCACTATTTCTCCCTGGTGCTGCGAGCATGCCATCGACACTCCTTCATGGTATGCTCGCCCCTCCGGCGACAGTGTCTCCGCTAAATAACTATCATTGACTTATGGCTGCGCTGGTTGAACTCAATCCTATTCTCACTCCGCGCCATATTTGGGGTGCCAGTGCTTGATTGAGATGTATGCCTGGTGTATCATGTGAACACATGCACTGCCTGCCTGTTTTCCATGCAAGAGTCCAGGTTTGCGCAGGCGTTTGCATCCAGCACATAGTCCGCGGAAAACGGGCATGCCTAGTACTATATGCGGCAGCGTCCTTTGAAGTGCACTGCCTCTGCACCCATAGAGCTCCCGCCCCTTCCTTGTCCTCTTGCTCCCCGATATCTTTCGCAACGCTCGCGACAGCCTGAGATTCAACGCCCTGCTATATTTCGATGTCGGCTCCACAGCTGAATGCGGACCAGTCTGTGGTCATGGACATAACCGGACCCTACGTGGGGGAGTCACAGTCCCAGGTCCATCCTCCTCCGAGCGCAGACGGCCAGGCTTCGACGGCCTTGAGAACTTCATCTCAGACCCCAGATCTATTCTCTTCCAGTTTTCAGGAGGTGTTTACAAGCGCTCTGGAAGTATATAAATCGCAAACGGGCATTAACCTCGAGGTCCACTCGCTTGGTGAGGAGCTCAGAACATGCAGCTCCGTCGAGGATGTCGTTTCCATCCTCAATGCCCAAATTGACGCTTTCGACAAGTTCCGAGCGAAGGGCTCAGCACTAATCAAGCGGCTCAAGTCGATGATGAGCATTGTGCTCGCTGTGAACGATACGTTGGGCGAGGGCGTCAGTCTGGTATGTCGTGCGCCTACGTAACGCGTCTCCCCTTACCTCATACTCACTCAATAGACATTCCCCGCGGCAAGCACCATCTTTAGTGCTATCAGCATGCTTCTCAACGTACGTCCTCTTCTTCATAGTAGATCACCTAACGCTAAGTGACGAATATACAGGCGACCAAAGAGGTCAGCGCAAGCTTCGATCAATTGAGCGATCTATTTGATCGTATCGGAAACTTCCTCGTTCGCTTGAAGAGGTTCACTGAGATCGAGTGCAGCGCGGAGATGAAGATGATCTTGGCAAAGACTCTAGCCGAAGTGATCATCATTTTTGCGCTCGCAACCAAGCAAATCAAACAGGGACGACTGGGTAAATGCAGTCGGCCTCAATTGTACCTCAGCCCATGCTAACCATCTGACAGTGAAATATGGGAAGAAGCTTCTGGGGGACAAAGATGTGGAAAATGCGCTGAAGAAGCTAGATAGTCTCACCATGGAGGAGACTCGAATGATGGCGGTGGACAGCCTCCAACTCATATATCTTCTCTTCGACAAACTGAAGTTGACTATGGGAGGTGTGTTGTACTCAATCATCGTGTTTAATGTTGTTCACGTTTCGCTGGCGGATAAGATGGCACGACAATGAATGGGATTCAAGGCGTGGTGGCCAAAATTGACAATCTTATCGCTGGCCTTGCTGCGTCTAATAGTGCGTTGAGGGTGCACGTATTGAAGTATCCGACTGATAGGTCATTACAGATGTGACACAGCAATTAATAAGCAGTGTGAGCAGAATAGAGCGTCAGTATCTTTTCGCCATTGTCTGCCTCTTGAAGCTAAAATTCATCCGCAGGTGAGCAAACGCGCGAAAGGTGTCACAAATGGCTCTCACCACCGGATCCTTCGACGAACCACAACACCGCTTGCGAGTCTCACTATGAGGGTACCGCGAAGTGGTTTATCGATGGCGAAATCTTGAAGGAGTGGAGGATGACGAGATCCCTGCTATGGATTCGCGGCAAACGTATGTTTTCGGCCATCTCCTTCCTTCTTCGCTATTACTGACGGAGTTGCTACATAGCGGGTGCTGGGAAGAGCATTCTTTGGTATGTGCAACCTCAGCTGTGTTTGCTACAAGTGCTCACCCTAGCGTGTAGTTCTGCGATCGTCCAAGACGTCAAAGACCTTTGCAGGAATCAGCCGAATTCTTCCTTCGCGTACTTCTATTGCGATTTCTCAGATCCCGCAAAGCAGAATATACGTGGATTACTATCATCGTTGCTCATTCAGCTCTCTGTGCAGCCGAACGCTCGTAACAACACCCTCTCTCACTTGTACTCAGATCACGCCAAAGGATTGCAGCAGCCCAGTGACACTGCGCTCGCGGTGGCTCTGAAGCATATCCTCACAGATCCAATCCGAGGTCCGGTGTACATCGTCATTGATGCACTCGACGAATGTCCCAATTCCTCCGGCATACCCACCCAACGCAAGAAGATCCTAAACCTTGTCGCAGAGCTCACAGAGCTACCCGCAAATATCCACATGTGTATCACCAGTCGACCGGAACCCGACATCCAGAACGTCCTGGAGCCACTTGCATCTCACTGCGTCACCCTTGATGCAGAATGTGGACAATCCAAAGACATTGCATTGTATGTCCGTTCCGTCGTGAGCTCGGATGAGTTCGAGCAATGGAGTAAAGAGCATAAGACACTTGCCATCGACGCGCTTTTGCAAAAGGCTGACGGGATGTGAGTACCTCGCTGATCGTACTCTTCGGAGCGAGATCCTGATACCGTGGTGTAGGTTCCGATGGGTGTTCTGTCAGCTGGACGCACTGCGCCCCTGTTTTCCTGCTGAGATCACGTCCACTCTGGAGAATTTGCCGGAAAGTCTGGACGAGACATATCGACGCGTATTGGAGGGCATCAATAAGTCCCACCAGAAACACGCTCATCGCATCTTCCAGTGTCTGATGGTCTCCACTCGGCCACATCGTGTCGAGGAGCTTGCTGAAGTCTTCGCAGTGGATTTTGACGGATCAATACCCCAGCTGACGGTCCAACGGCGTCTGCCGAATCCGAAAGAAGGCATTCTGAGACTCTGCTCCACACTAGTCACCATCGACACGAACACAGAGGAGGTACGGTTTGCACATTCTTCAGTGCAGGAATACCTCGAATCGGAGCGTCTTGCACATGAAGAGAACGTCAACATTCGACAGTTTCACATCACCGCTGAGCATGCACATGTCGTTTTGGCGCAGGCTTGCCTCAGTGTGTTACTCCAATCCGATCCCAGAAACTCCCCTCTTGCTCGCTATGCTGCTCAGCACTGGATCTGTCATGTTCATCCGGATAACATCTCACCATGCATACGGGATGCGTTGCAATGTCTCTTCCATCCACACAAGTCGCATTTCACGACTTGGATTTGGATACATGATATAGATAATCACGACTACATCGACTGTTGTATCCATCGGGTTCACAAACCTGTAACTCCTCTTTATTACTCTGTCATGTGTGGCTTACTTAGCCTGGCACAACATCTCCTTGTTACCCATTCTCTTGATCCAAATACACAGGGAGGCCACTACGGCACCGCACTCCACGCTGCCTCCGTTATGGGCTCTCTCAACGCCGTGCAATTCCTCGTCAAGCGCGGTGCGGATGTGAATGCACAGGGAGG
>KV722342.1:123217-290342 GCA_001687445.1 Obba rivulosa
GTGCAGATGTGAATGCACAGGGAGGCAAGTACGGCACCGCACTCCAAGTCGCCTCGTACAGCAGCCATCTCGACATCGTGCAATTCCTGGTCGAGCGCGGCGCAGATGTGAATGCATAGGGAGGTCGGTACGGCACCGCACTCCAAGCCGCCTTGCAGTGGCGCCATCTCGACGTTGCACATTTCCTCACTGATCACAACGCGGCTTCAATGCTTGTTGACATCCACCCTGCGGAGGTCGGAACCTCACTGCCAGCAGAGTGAAAGTATAACCATCCAGACATTCCAAGACAACGCGATCTAACTTCACGTCGAGTTCGACCCGGAGCGCTGGCGTAATGTGTGAGGTTCAAAGGGATGTTGACACAAGTGTGTATTCCGCCGCCTCATCAGGTCGCATCCGATGTTTGCAGATCTCTCTAGACACATATGATGCAACGGCAGCCTCCATTCATCTCCACGCATTGTATAGTCTGTCATTTTGTACTCTGCGCAACCTTACAATGTATTCTGGCCAGAGGCCTTGTTCAGCATCTGTTGCCTGACCGAACATCGTCACTGCGAGAAACCAAACGGGCGCCGTGTGCAGCATTCCTGCCAGCACGGGAGCTGGTATCCACTTCAGCCCAGAACCAGCCCCCGTGCTGCGTGATCATGCCGCGCAGGACGTCCAGCCCTCGTTAGGCATACTGCCACATGCGTTCGCACAGCATCACGTCCGCCATGACCTTGGTAGCACCGCAGAAGAACGCAGCACGCAGAGAACGCAGCTCATCTCTCTCGATGACATGGGTTTATTCAAGTTTGGAGGCAGAGGCAGGTAAATATACAGCACTGGGAGAGCGGGCTGCCGGCGGTGCGGGCAAGACAGTGTCGGGGTCCCGGATGCAGACGTGGTGAATCTACTGTGCATTGTTTGGAGGAGGCACTCTGAAGCGAACCCACATTAGAGGGACTGGCACAAGCTAGCATGGATGCTCTGGAGCTGCAGCGAGTACCAAGAATGGGATGGGGAAGAAGACATGCTCATGGATGTCTGCGCTGCATAGCCTCCCGGAGCGCTCCAAGCGCCAAAGTAGCACCAGAGGGTCAAGGTTATACACAGTGCTTTTTAGTTTATTGCATTAATGGGGTAGTGGTAACCTGGGTCGTTGCCATCGACCCGCCGGGGGTTCGATTCCCCCTTAATGCAGCGCATTGTTGATGGTTATATTTTTCCCACTCTTTGGGCGACCAGTCCGCCGCAAACGTGTACACCCTCATGCGATCACAATGCGCCGTTGGCATTCCCCACGCAGTGACAAGCAACAGACGGCGCCCACAGATCCCTTCCTTCGCAAGTCGAGCAATCTAATAGGATCCAGCGCGTGTATGGTACAGGTATGCACTACAGCTCATTACTATCATAACATGTCCCCGTTCTCCTCCTCCCTCGCCCCACCCTATCCCCACAGCGCCTCCACGTCGACCTCGCGCGCGGGCCGCTCGCCCTGCTGCGCCTGCGCGTCATCGCGCGGGCCGCCGTTCTGCCGGCCGGCCGCGTCCGCGCCCTCGTCGTCGGGCGGGAGCGCGATGGCCTGCCCGCCGTGGAAGTGGCGCCAGAGCAGCGTGGCGAGGAGCGCGACGGGGTGGAGGACGGTGAACACCGCCGCGGGGATCTGCGCGCGGGTGCGGGGTGTGTGTGCGTGAGCGGAGGATGGGCGCGGGGGTCGGACAAAGTGCGAGAGGCCAGACGTGAGCGGGGCGCGGCAGGGAGAGCGGGAGGAAGAACGCACCCACACCTCCGCGGCCTTGGGGTCGACGGCCCAGAGCGCGGCGCAGAGCCAGGCCGCGCAGACGCACCACACGATGTCGCGGCGCCAGACGATGATCACGAGCGCTGTCCGCGCGCGTCAGCTGCGGCTCACAGGAGACGAGGGAGGCGCAATGTGTGCCGGAGGAGAATGCCGACGGCTGAATGCTGGCGGGAGACGCACCGACGATGTTCACGCAGAGGACGACGGCGGCGCCGGCCCACGCGTGGCCGCGGTAGTGCTGCGGCTCGCCGGGGGGCCACGTCCAGCCGAGCGCGATGCTGCGCGTGCGTCGGGGATGCGTGGCGCGAGGACGGGTGGGCGGGCGAGCGCATGAGCGGGGCGGGGCCCGGGTGGAGATGAGCACAAAATGCGTCAGTGTCTCCCGGGGTGAAGCGCGAGCGGGACGCACAAGAGATTGTAGGGAAAGCCGATGTGCAGCGGGGCGAGGAAGAAGGCGCGGAGCGGCGCGTGCACGAAGAGGAGTGCGGCGAGGCTGTGGGGCGGGTCAGCGGGCGGGTGCAGGGTGCGCGGGACAAGAGAGTAGAACGGAGGAGTCGGGGAAGGGCACGTAACGGTCCCGAGTGCAAAGAGACTCGGTGCAGTGCAAAGGCGACTGACCTATTCCCGCCGCCGACCCAGCTCGCGCCGAGGGCAAAGACGAGTGCGACGAGGAGCATGCCCTGGAGGACGGCGGCGGCGATGAAGCTCTGGAGGGCGAAGACAGGCGCCCAGATGGCGACGAGGATGTTTGCCGCGATGAGCGGGGGGGTGGTCTTGCGGAGGAGGTTCTGCGGGAGGGATGAGCAGACTGCGGGGTGAGCGTGGACGGGGGACGAGCGCGGGGCGGAGTCGGGAGGAGCAGAGAGAAGGGCGCACCTTGGTCTGCGGGGAGCGCGAGGCGACGAGGAGGGCGCAGAGGCCGACCTGGGCGAGGGCGACGACGGCGAGGTAGATGCCTATCACGCGGGGCTCGGGTGCGAGCGAGGAGGGGTAGAGGCGCACCAGGTCCCCTATTCAGCATGCGCGCGCACGCGGGTCAAAATGACATTCGCAATGAGGAATTGAGCGGCGAGATGCTCGCGGGAGACGCACCAAGGCCGGGATGGAGAACGAAGGTGCAGATGAGGAAGGAGGCGAGGGCGACGAGGAGGGCGAGCGGGGTGAAGACCTGGAGGCGGATGAGGGCGACGTACTCGCGCACGGCGGACTGGCTGGTGTCGAGCGGCGGGGCTTCCATCATCGCGGGCGTCGGCGTGCTACGAAGTGTTTGCCTGGGTGGACTGTATGGCGGGCGCAGTGCAGGCGGACGGCGGCGGACATCGCACACGGCGATCGAGGTCTGTGGTGCATGACGTCAACGGCAATGGCCCTAGCAGTAAAAGCATCATGAACAGTCAAAGATATGCATTAAGGGGGAATCGAACCCCCGGCGGGTCGATGGCAACGACCCAGGTTACCACTACCCCATTAATGCTTGCTATCAGATTAGTTGACAATCATCACGACTGGGCCATCACCGCCAGCTGGACCACGTGCACATCCGATCTTGCGCTCCTCCAGCCCGAGCTCATCCTCCCGCTGCCTTTCCTCATCGTCCTTGCTCTCGCCGCGCACTCATCTGGGCCAACTGCCCCTAGGCACCCCGCACTTTACAGTAACATAGCCGGACGTGCGAGTCGATCCTCCCGCGGCACGGCACCAGTCTCAGCTCGCCCAGGGACACACCAGCACCCGCCCGCACCTGAGCATCTCCCGCAAGACACACCAGCACAATGAGCACCCAGCCGCTGCCCGCCCCCGCGCCGCCCGACGCCCCCGAGCCCGAGCTCGAGACCTTCCGCGAGCGCATGATCCGCAAGTCGCGCGCAGAGCCGCTCATCCCCGTCGGTGCGCTCCTCGCCTCCGCACCCCCGCGCGTGACTAACCCACCGCAGGCATGGCGCTCACCGTCTTCGCGCTCACCGGCGCCATCATCCAGTCGCGCCGGCGCAACCCGACGAGCATGAACCACTGGCTCCGCGCGCGCATCGTCGCGCAGGGCCTCACCATCGCCATCGTCGTCGCGTACGCCTACCGCGTCATCCCCGCCCGCCCCGCAGACGGCCCGCTCCCCCCCTCGCCCGCCGCGGCACGCGCGAATGCGGACGCGGAGGACGAGCGCCGCGCGTTCGCCACGCGCCTGCGCGCGGCCGAGGAGGAGCACGCTGCGTTCGAGAGCGCGCGTACAGCGGGGTCCGCGGCGGGTCCTGCAGCAACGCCGCCTGCACACCCCGTTGGTGTATCCTCTGCGCCGACAGAGAAGGGGCGCACAGACACACAGGACACGGGGAAGGGCAGGAGTGGGTGGGCGAGCTGGCTCGGGTGGCGGTGAGCGGCGGGTGCAGGCTATGAGGACGGGCGCGGCCTGCTGAGCGGGGGCTCACAAGCCTGCGCAGACAGGGCAGCTCACGAGTCCAGATCGAGAACGCAAAAGAGTTTGTATCATAGAACGCCTATTCAGCCAGCACGTATGTCTATATGTACACAACTTCCTTCCCGCTGCAGCCCTGAGCGCACAGGATACTGGCGGCGCCGCTGCCCAAACCCCCACCATCACCCTATACCGCGCCGCGGCCGGGACCTCGATAGGCCGCACGCTGTCTCGCAGCTCGAGCACCTGCAGCTCCCACCCGTGACAGTGCCTCCACATCTGCATCCGCATCCTCCAGCTCGGCATCCGTCCGCGTGGCGAAGTCCCGAAAGATCGAGCAGGTGAAGTGTGTGAGACCAAATGGACAGAGAACACGATGGATTGGACAAGAGCCTGGGAACAGACAGCCGCAGGGGTCCGCCGGGACGTTTTCGCCACAGCTAGCCGTACAGCTCATTTCTTTTGCATGATGTATGCAGGAGACTTAGTGGTATCGAATAGGGTAGCGAAGAACGCCTGGTCCAGTGACTCCAAGCTGATCTCGTGTGCTGATGTGAGCCGGTGCTTGTTGCCAGAATCATTACAAGGTCGAGTACCGCGTATAGCTGGCGTTCCATCGACGGACGGAGGTAAAGGACGCATCGGCAGAGCAAACATCTGGTGCACACGCGGGCCGGTTTAGGGCCGGCTTGAGCGTGTTTCGCTGCGCATTGGACGCGTCCAGCTGCAACCTGCAATGTCATTAATATCCTCCCTGGCTTGCCACCCCGCCGAGCGGCCTGCTGACTGTGGGCAGGTCCTCACTGCCTACATACTCTTCGTAGTTCTTGCCGTCCTGGCACTTGCTTCTTCATGTGCTCAATAACGCGCCCGCATCGCATGTGGATGTGTCTTCCGGCCACGGCTGCGCTGCGAAGAAGCTGCCGAGAACCGATGGATACAGCGGGAATCTAGAGTGGAAGTTACCATATCCTCGCGCTTCTCGCCATCCCTGGCACTTGCTTCTTAATGTGCCCAACAACGCGCCCGCGCTGCATGTGGAGGCGTCCCCCGGGCATGGCCTAGCCTGCGCATGGCTGTGTTGCAAAGAAGCTGCCGAGCACCGATGGATGCAGCGGGGATCTAGGCTTGAAGTTACCGTACGCTTTCCGACTGTGCGCCTCTTGGCATCTCCATTGAAGGATATACTCGCCGAAACATGCCATAACATTTGCTCAACCACTCGTATTTCAGCTAGTTATGGGACGGTAAATGTCATTGACACGTAATCATTGATCGTAATAACGAAAATCGCAACTAGGTATGTGAAAGGACAGCGCGCCTCCACTCGAGCGCCGGCCATTTCTTCGAAAGACGGTCATTAACGGAGTAACAATGTTACCTCTTCCCACAAGGCTTGTTGTTCGGAGCTTAAAGCACGGTGCAGCACGCGACAGCGGTGAAGAGACGGAGGTGGTGTACACCCCGAGCAGACTATTCCTGGCTCTCGATATCCCATACCAGAACGTCGCCAGCGTTTCAAGCGCGTGCAAGTTCGGCGCCAACATGCGCCATTCCCCGAACGTGCGCCGTGCGCCATCCCTCCAACATGCTACCACTGTGGTCTTTGAACTCGCTATTCCACGACCTCTTACGGCGTCTGCCGGTTATAGACATTCCGGGCTGGTTGTACGGCCGACGGCAAGGGTGTACGGCAGTTCACCCACAACACGCTCTTTCCGGCTCGACGGCCTGTTGCTCAGAAGCCATTCCTACTTCAATGCCATATTCCCTCTTGCCTAAGACCGATAGATACTGCCCATGGTTTCGAATGGTGCTACCAAGCGCACAGACCACTCAGTGGACATTATTGACATTGGGCTGTAGGCTCCGTCGCCCGTGACTGTAGTCGCCCAGACCAGTTGCACCTGGATCGCAATCATGATCGTGTTGCTCTATTACATGATTCCACTACTTATGTGACTACATGGCTGAAACACGGTCCTGTTTACACGGTCAAATGGGCGCGAACCTTCCACTTCACATCTTCATGAATCGGATCCTGCGAGAGTTCTAGTTCAATGAGACTGATGGTGGCCTCGAGTTGATGTATCAAATTGGTGTTCCTCGACATCTCCCCTCAGTGGCACCATGCAGTTCGCATCCCGGTGCGGAATGTGTATTCAACGCGGCTCGCTTTCTGGTGCATATACAACGGTCTCGCATCGTTGCTCTTGCTTCATCCCCACATCCGCTCTTATATTCGCAGTGAATGCTCAGGAGCAAGTTGTGAACGATGTCTCAGCCAAGTCTTGTGACGTCCGCAGAGGCCACCTCGGCCGATCAGGCAAGTTTTCTCGCAGGTCATCCGCGACTGGAAATGCTTAAAGCAGTTCTAGGCGCCTCCCACCATATCCGGTCCAGTGGCAGGACCCCCTTCACTCGATGGTTCTGGGAATACGATCCTGAGAGAGACGCAAAATGCTACCTGTAAATGTCGTACTGGAGGCAGGAATTTAGTAGTTTGCATCGACGGTACGGCGAATCAGTTTGGCAAGAAGGTACGAGCTTCAAGGTTTATACGTGCGAGTGCACTACGCATTCCTGCATTTCTCTGACGACATCTTTATCGATAACAGAATACAAATGTCATTGAATTTTACCGTCTCGTGAAGAAATTACCTGGGGACAACCAGCTCACCTACTACAATAGCGGCATTGGAACGTACGCCAAACCGTCGTGGAAGTCATTGTACTACTGGAAACAAGTCCTTTATCACACAATCGATCTCGCTATCGCTTGGTAAGTGTGCTCCTCTCGTGGATTTGAACTATGTTTAATAGCTGCGTCGCATATATTCACAGGAACTTTGAGAGAATTGTATTGAGTGCTTATTCGTGGCTGTCTGAGAACTACAATGAAGGTGACCGGATATTTTTATTTGGTAATTGAAACCTACTTTTTCTGCCAGTGATCAACCGATCTGACACCCAGATATGGCTCAGGATTTTCACGAGGAGCGTACCAAGTCCGAACACTCGCAGCAATGATCAACAAGGTTTTCTTAGTCGATTTATCATGATTGTGGGTATATGATTGCTGACCGCTCCTGAACAGGTCGGCTTGATCCACAAGGGGAACGAAGAGCAGATACCATTGTATGTCACTTTGCCGCATCATGTTGCAGTCCTAACTTCAGTTTTCAGTGCCTATGAATTGTACGCGGCAGATGAGTCCGGAAACAGCAATGACAAGCCCGAGGCAGGAGATAGGAAGTCCGACAGGGATGGTGGGGTTGGTCACGACAATTCTGCTGAAGGCAAGATGCGATGGGGCCTATGGTGTCTATGGTGTCTATGGGGCCTATGGTGTCTATGGAGCTTATGGTGCCTACGGAGCGGATGGGGCCTAGGCTTATGGGGTCTATGGTGCCTAAGTGGTCTGTGGGGAAAGACCATAGTGTCCGCGAGCGGAAGGGGTGTATTTGACAGTCTGGGAGGGAGCCGCATGGGTAAGCCAATTTATGAACGGTCCCGGGTTAGATTAACATTGGAACCTATACAGCTAAAAGCGCAGCGGATAATTTCAAGTATATGCTCTCCCGCCTGTGGAGCGGATGTGGCCTGGGCTTATCGGGTCTACGATGCCTATGTAGTCTGGCGGGGAAGCTCTTGGTGTCGGCAAACGCTAGGGGTGCATTTGATGGTCTGGAAGGAAACCGCATAGGTAAGCCAAATGATAAGCGGGACCAGGTTAGACTGACACTGGAATTTACACAGCCAAAAGTGCAGCAGATTGTTTCAGGGATACGTTCTCCCGCCTATGGAACGGATGGGGCCTAGTCTTGTCGGATCTATGGTGTCTAAGTGGTCTGTGGGGAAAGATCAAAGTGTCGACAAACGGGAGCCTGAGCAGAGCATCTGACAGTCCGGGAGGATGCCACACAGGTGAGCCAAATAATGAGCGGGCGCAGATTAGACTGACATTCGAATCTACACAGCTAACAGTGCAACGGCTAATTTCAAGGATACGTTCTCCCGTGAAGCTCAAGTTCACTTTGTCGGTGTCTGGTGTGTTACTGGGCTCATCTAATCTTAAGTGGTCATGTGTATTCAGAGCTTCGCTCACAGGGACACTGTGTCTTCCATCGGAATTGTCCGAGAGAAGGTGCTTCCTGGGACTGCCGACGGCATGAAACACGTCTGCACCTTCCGTCATGCACTCGCTCTCGATGAGCGCCGCATCAAATTCCTGCCGGAATATGTCAATCAGGGGCTGTCGGTGAAAGAAGCACAGCAACTTGAAGCCTCTAGTAGCTGCTCTATTAGCTCTAATCAGCTGAACTTGCCTGATACTTCCGGTTCGCGGTCTCCACATGCGAAAGAAGTATGGTTCGTGGGCACACATTCTGACATGTACGTCCGAACTACTAGCTCACAAGCGCGTGCATATATTCATATTATGTCTAGCGGCGGAGGGAATGTCGATAATACAAACATGGATCGCAGGGCTCCATCCCTGCGATGGATGATCTACGAGGCTGTTGCAGCTGGACTCAAGTTGAACGACTGGACGACAAATACCAAACCTCCGACCGATGTTCATGAATCCTTGACAGGATTGTGGTGGCTCCTCGAGCTACTCCCCATGAAACACTTGACGTATAAAACTAAGGATGGCACTATTCAACAGTGTGTATAACCATTATATGTGCTCATTGATGACACACATTCATTTTCTGCTGATATGTAGACGTCACCGTGGAAATCCCCGCCTGATGAAAGATGGTCAGAAGATTCACAATTCGATCATGCTCGCTTTGCAAGATGAAGGAGGGCGCAACAGCTATAGTCCGAAGGCTATCCCTATAAATACGATGGGATTTACATGGGAGCAGCTTGGCGTCCATCCCATAAGCCAAGAAGTCTACGGGCACCTAGAACAGGATTTGTTTGGCTTGGTGGAACGTGATCTGGAGGAGTGCGGAAGGACTATTTCCAGTCTATCCGACGGCAAAGGAACGGACATCGATGGTTTTATGGGTAGCCTCAACAGATGGCTGGATATAGGTGAGCACTTGAACGAGCATCATGTTGAGTTTCCTGACCGAGTATAATACCATGTAGAGGAAGGATGCCAAGCGCTCCGCGAGCAGAACGCGCCCACAAAGTTGCTGGACGCGGCAAAGAAAGTTGCATCCGAGCTCACCGACAACCATGTGGCTATCCTTATGACCGCCTTGATCCGCATAGGCCTGGGGTCTCAGGAGCCTCTCCTTAGTGACAGCCCTGCCTTGACATCCAAGCTTCAGAAGGATTGCCAGTGGAGCGCATTCAGCAAGCAGTGTTTCCGTGGGTGTCCACGTTCCTAGCGTTGAGGATGCTTTCTGATGCATAGCTTGTTTCTGATTGTCAGCCAGCAAAGAGCTCTTCGTGATGTCCGGACATTCTGATGGTATCTCGTCTGTCGCATTCTCGGCTGACAGCAAGCGAATCGTGTCTGGCTCCTACGACAAAACAATACGTGTATGGGATGCGGAGACCGGGAGCATCCTGGGAGACCCATTCACCGGACACAAAGCTGGGGTGCAATCCGTCGCATTCTCGCCTGATGGCGGACACATCATCTCAGGCTCGGGCGACAAGAGCATACATATATGGAACATAGCGACGGGGACCGCAATTCCGGGATGCAATGGAGAACATACTGCGAGTGTGCTCTCTGTGGCAATCTCCCCTGATGGCAGGCGTATCGTCTCTGGTTCGCACGATAACACTATCCGCCTATGGGATGCCGAGACAGGTAGCGCCATTGGGAAGCCGCTCGTACATCACAAGGCCTCAGTCATATCCGTCGCATTCTCCCCTGATGGCAGACGTATTGCTTCAGGCTCCAGCGACAAAACAGTACGTGTATGGGATGCAACGACCGGGAACACCGTTGGAGACCCATTCATCGGACATAGCGACTGGGTTACGTCTGTGATATTTTCGCCTGACAGCCAGCAGATCATTTCGGGCTCAGACGACAAGACTGTTCGCATATGGAATACGGAGACTGGAACCACCGGACTGGGGCCCATCCGGGGACACACCCAGTACGTACGATCGGTGGCGGTCTCGTACGATGGCAAGCGCATCGTTTCCGGTTCCCACGATGGAACAATTCGCCTCTGGGATGCTCAAACGGGCAATGCCATTGGCAAGCCGCTTACAGGGCACAGGGACTGGATCAGGTGTGTAGCCTTTTCTCCTAATGGCACGCGCGTCGTGTCTGGCTCGGATGACAAGACAATTCGGATATGGGCTGTCGAGGGCTTGATGTAGGTTAATAGCTTTTGCGCACATCTATGCTCCCCATGCACATTCCTCTTACTATTATTGACATTGATGGTATGCAAGATCATCTAAGGGGGCGTCGCATAGTTGTCTGGACTTAGTACGAATGACAATTGGTAGTCGAGCTAGCATACATTGGCCTGGCCGTCTGAGGGATGTGACAGTAGACTCGGACCTCATGAATAGTTATATGGGCATATACTGTAATGTCAGGGACGGAAAATAGCTACGTGGCAGAATGACTGCATACTTCGTTCACCGCTGAATCAACTGCTGGAGCCGGTCAGAGATCAGCGCGTCCGTAAAGCTCTGTGGGCACCACATCCATACCGAGGTCACTTAGCCGTGCAAGCGGGAGAACAGCATAAATCGACGAAGACAAAGGATGGCCGGAAAAACTAGAAGTAGCACATGCGTGCTGGTGAATATTTCGTCTCTGGCGTTCAAGGCAAAGGTCAATATGTGACCCGCATGCGAAAAGGCACGGGGTGGGTAGAGCAGGTGCAGGGTGTGAGAACGGGCACGGCCGGGCAAGCGGAGGCTCACAGGTCTGTGCAGACAGGGCAGCTCACGAGTCCAGATCGAGAACGTGAAAGATAGAAACGCCTATCCAGTCAGCACGTATGTCTATATGTACACAGCTTCTTTTCCGCTGCAGTGGCGGGTATCACTGTCCAAACCCCCACCAACGTACATCCGTCTGATTCGCACTCTGTGACCCCTCGTCTCGCGCACCGTAAGGACGAAGTCATACGGTTGATGCCTCGCTTTTGAATGGGCGGGCAAACGACGACCGCGCCCCAGGTGTTGGTCGCCGGATGGGTCCGGCGATGGGTGCGAGACCAGCAGCGACCTCGGCGAGCGGTGCTGCTTGCGCGGGAGATAATATGCTGGATGTCGGAGCGTGTGCTGGACGAGATGCACGATCGCGCAAGGTGCATTGCGGCATTTTTGGATGCGGTTAGACGGGCGGGTGGGTGAGGAAGCCGTGGACGGGCACAGGGGAGGTTCAATGGCGGGGTAGTGCGTCCCGGGGGTACCAAGCGCCGCGCGCGGCTAGCCGCCGTGCAGCGTCGAGATGAACACGACCTCATCCTCGTCGTGCAGCAGCGCAGCGCCCTCGCCCTCGAGCTCCCAGTCCGCGTCGTTGATCAGCGCGAGGATGCCCGGACGGCTGCAAGCCGGTCAGCGGGCGCGGTGAAGGAGGAGGGGGGACGTACACAGTGCCGTGCTCGAGGAAGAGCTCTGGGCGCGCGGTGAGCACGCGCGTGCGCAGGTGGTGCAGCAGGTACGCCATGTCCGCCGGCTTCATCGTGACCGCGTCCGCATCCGGCGCGCCCGCGCTCTCGGGGGCAGCGGGCCAGGTGTCCCAGAGCGCGGCGTCGACGGGGACGCGCGCGGGGATGGACACGGTGTGCGCGGTGCGGTTCGCGAAGAGCGTCTCGAGCCCGCCGCTGAAGTTGACGGAGAGCGTGATCGTCGCCATCGTCGCCCGCGGTTCGTTCTGTTCTGTTTCTTGTCTGCGGAGCAATTCGCCTGGACGGCTGGCAGCACGAGGGAGATGAGGTCAAGACGGAAGAAGGAAAGCGTTTGCATGGGCGTCTATCTGCGCGGACCCACTGAGCGCCGGAGTGGATGCTCTGCTCAACTGAGGACCTCCTCGCCGGCTGCTGTCGAGGGCGATCTTGTCTCTGATGCATGCTTGGAGTGCTTAGATCTGGAGTAGCACATATAAAAACGCGACTCGGCCTGAGGCACTCTACTGCGGGTCTCTCCACTCTTCGCATTGCGAGACCCATTTGCTCTGTCTTCTGCCAAGATATCGTGTCGGGAAAGAGGTCAGTTGCTGCGGTTTGGCTGTCGACGGGCTGCACCCGGCCTGCAAAAACATGCTGCTTCTCACTGTGACATAGCCCGGTAATGCGTAGAGTCGTCACATCAGGATGGCTGTAGCACGAGGGCGCAGGGCATTTCGCCGTCCTGAACCAGTGCCAGTGCCCTCTCTCGCTTTTCTCTGCTCTTTGCCAGTCTCTCAACACGCCTGTCAGACCTTCTAGACGTCTGCATACCTCGCAATACAGTGCTCTGCGTTCTGAAACCATGTCGAGCACAGACGAGAGCGCACAGTGCTCCGACCCCTCCCTCGCCTCCTTCCTGAGCAGCCAGCGCTCGGCATACCTCTCCGCGCTGAGCTCAGGGACTGCAGACGAATGGATAATCGCAACGGGGAACGAAGCAGGCGGTATGCCTCTCCCTCCCATCTCACGCGCACCACCCACAACGCCCCACAGACCTCGACTCGCTCGCCAGTGCGATCGCATACGCGTACTACTCTAGCAAGCTCGCGCCGCACCCAGCGCCCACCGTCCCCCTCGCCCACATGGCGCGCGCCGACCTCGCCCTCCGCGCTGAGAACCTCCACGCGCTCGCGCGCGCAGGCCTCGACCCCGCCGCCCCTCCACTACTCTTCACAGACGACCTCCCCGAGCCGCTCCCCACCCACATGTTCGCGCTCGTCGACCACAACAGGCTGCACCCGCGCTTTGACCGCCCCGGCGCACGCGTCGTCGCTATCGTCGACCACCACGCCGACGAGGGGCACCACACGGACGCAGACCCGCGCATCGTGCAGGTCCCCGTCGGGAGCTGCGCGTCGCTCGTCGCGCAGCTGCTCGCCGCGCACGCCGAGTCCGTGCCCCCCGCGCTCGCGACGCTCCTCCTCAGCGCAATCGCCGTCGACACGAACGGGCTCGCGCCGCGCGGGAAGACGACGCCCGCCGATACCGCCGCGGCGTCCTTCCTCCTCCCGCGCTCCACCCTCGCGCCCTCCGCCGCATTCGCGCCCGACGCGCCGCACACGCACCCCGCGCTGCAGGCCCTCAGCGCCGCGCTCGCCGCGCACAAGGCGGGCGTCGCGCACCTGGGCACGCGCGACCTCCTCCGGCGCGACTACAAGGAGTACACGCTCGCGGCGCGCGGCGCGCCCGTGCGTGCGGGGCTCGCGTCCGTCCCGCTCGGCCTGCGCGCGTGGCTCGCGCGCGACGGGCCCGCGTTCGCGCGCGGCGCGGAGGCGTGGATGGCAGAGCGCGGGCTCGCGGTGCTCGGCGTGCTCACGTCGTGGCGCGACGCGGAGAAGCCGGGCAAGAGCGGTCGGGGGAAGCACCGCCGCGAGCAGGCGTGGGTCGTGCGGTGCGACGCGGAGGGCGGGAAGCTCGCAAAACGGCTATTCCGCGGGCTCGAGGAGAGCGAGGAACTGCGGCTTAAGGCGGAGGCGTGGGAGGAGGTGGGGCTGCGGGAGGGGTTTGGGGAGGGGTATGAGGCGAGGGTGTATAAGCAGAAGAATACGGATGCGACGAGGAAGGTGACTGCGCCGTTGATGCAGAAGATTATTGAAAGCCCCAAGAAGGATGCGAGTTTGTGATGTAACGCGCGGAAATCGGCTGCGGGAGCCTTTGGTCCATAACTGACCTGCCAAATCCAATGCCAATGTGAATTGCGCGGATGCTGATGTACCGTAAAGCTACAGGGTATGTGCTACAACCTGAGTTCCATGCGCTATACGAGATGTGCGGGTGAAGTCCGTGGTGTGCGATCACAAGATAACAATGAACAAATATATCCGAAAGCCAAATAACCTCGTAATGTAGGGGCCAGGCATGTCAAATGCAGTGTTGTCCACACGAGCAACATGAGGGCGATCGATCGAACGCAGTGTAGTGCTGTGGGCGCTCGGCCACTTGGTCTTGAACAATAGGCTCTATCCGCGCCTGCGCGTGTTTGGGCCGGTGGGTCGTTGGGGGCGATCGCTGCAGCTACTGGCTGCATGGGCCGTAGGTGTCATACGCACGAGCCATGCGCGCTTGCAAGTCGCGACAGTCCTCGAAGAGGTCGAGAGAGTCGTCCTTCTCGATGGAAAGACCTTCCGCTTGCAATATCACCGGCAGGTAGTTCACGTCCGTTGCATGGGTCGCCTCGTATTGCGGCAAGACCCGTCCGTTGGTCCGGGGCCGGGCGTGCCGACACTGAGCGAAAGCTGTGGGATAGAGCATGTTATGAACATCGAGTAGAGCAACGCACGATCCAACTTGGTACTCACGGGGCACGTGCCTCTTCCGCATCACCTCTTCCCAGTCGCTGAAACCCATAATGAGAGAAGGCCCCAGAACGAAAGAAGGACAGACACATACATCCCATCGAAGTACGGATGTTCCTTGAGCCAGTAGCCTGTCCATCTCCTGGAGGGTATCGGCTCGAGGAGCTGCCACCTAGGTTAGCAACATCCGCAATCGAGATATAAGCACCCCGCACTTCGTAAACCAGATATACGAGATCACTTGCAACCCTGACGTCCAGCAGTCTCTCGCCGACCGATTCGAGCTCTTCCTCACGTCTTTTCCGGTTTCCCGTGAGGAGCTCCTGTTCTACCGTCAGACGAATCTCAGCGCGGGGAGCATTCTACGACGTACCTCGCCCGTGATCAATGTGACTATGGTAACCCCGACCGACCAATAGTCAATACTTTCGGTATAATAGAGTTCAGTTTGCCGCGGAAATGTGATGGGGTCGACGAGCTCCGGTGCTGCATACGGCTTTGTGCAGACAATGTCTGTCTTTGCCGTTCGACAAAGCATGCCCTGATGCGGACCATCCTGGATTTTCATCCGCGCTCCACCAAAATCCGAAATAACACAGTGGCCGTCGCCGTCGATCAAGATATTTGACGGTTTTATGTCGTGGTGCACGATGTCCCTGTCATGGAGCCATTCGAGTCCGATCACCTGGCGTCCAAGAATCAGACAAGGTTGAGAATCACTAAAAGCCTGCAACGCATACCAATTCCGCGACGATTACTTGGAGCTGTGCCGGCGAAAGACTCCTTCGGCGGGTACTCAAGTCGCCACCCGGGCACAATTCCTGTGAGTCACCAGCATGTCAGCAAGACAGTCTGTTCGCGATCAATGCCACTGACCGTTACCACGTAAGCGAATCCGTTAAATGACTGCCAAGCCCACCTGCCTGCTGCCGTGTGCGGTGATAGCAGGAAAGAATTGCCGTCCTTGTTCTTACCGATCAGTTCAAGTATCCTGAGTTCCATTACGAGACTGCGTGAACTAGTCATCGAGTGTGGGCCGCGACAATATATGGCTTTGACTGCAGCCATCTGGCCCCGCACCCTATCCTGCACGAGGAAGACCGTACCAAAAAAGCCACTGCCTAGCAGGCCAACGACGAACCATGCGTCGCGGGCGGCGGCATGCGTGCCATCGGATGAGGATCCAATGAGGCGCAGGCCATGAACCGGAAGGTTCGAGGGACGGCGCACGGGGACGCCCCTTGAGTCTTCGCAGGTAATATTATAGTCTCCTACGGCTCGTAGGAGCTCGGTAGACAAGAGGGGAATATTATCCCGCGAAGGTCGCGGAGGCACGAGAGCACCAGGGTTACCATTGCGCGATTTTTGGCGATGTTGGCCACGGGGGAAGCATCTTCTAACCATGTGGCTGGTCGTGTTGGTGGTTCGCGATTAACAGTGTCAGAGGCAAAATGAGTGGACCCAATGTCTTAAATATCAGTGGCTAGCAATGTGGCCACAAAGTCAAAGCGTCCACCGTCCATTCTCCATCAAACCAAAGCGCACGCAGATGTATCGGCAGAGAGTGTTGCTTTCGGCAAAAATGGCAAGGCGCCGCCACATTGAGATGCGGCCGGGCGCCCGTAGTCTCTTCGTTCGGGAGCTGATACTGAGCCAAATATTCACCTGTGTACTTGTAGGGAAAATGGCAAAAATACGTGGTGAAAGACATGAGTGAGTAGTGGTGATGATAGTCCTAGTAAAGGGGGACGAAGGGGACAACGTCCATCTTTGATGGCTCCTAAAATGCACGGTGCCGAGCGTATCAAGACCTGCACGAGACCGAGGGAACAGTTCAGAGAACCTCCATTGTGCTGACATAAAGCTCTGCTCTGAAGGAAATCGGACAGCGGATGGGAAACCGTGTACGGCTGGGCAGCCGCCACGCGGATGGCATGGCCTGATTGGGGTGAAGGACCACGGCTGCACAACACGTTTTCAACCAAAAAGGCAGGTGTGCAAGTATAGGTGCAAAGGGCCTCGGTCAGAACGCCGTCGCATCGGCGGTGCTTATCTAATAGGAGGCATGCAAAGACATTTCCAGTCATACTGTCCAAGCACATCCACATGACCAAAATGAGTAGCACAGGATCACCGGTAATTCAGCGGAGGAAACTGACGAAGGTAATCCAACCGCCAGCATTCTATCATACAGTAAAAACTTTGGTAGCGAAAATGGACGGTGGAAGAGTGCGAATATTTCAGAAAAACCAAGCGATCAAAGAACAAGGAACGTACCTAGACTGCAGTCATAAGGCCGCAATTGGAGTCGTTGTAAAGCAGGCTTGTCCGAAGTCGGTCAGTTAGATCAAAGCAGGAATGGAGGGAAATTTTCAAAGGAACATTGCATGTAGTTCCAGGCGTATTCAGGTGATGAACAAGGAGACTAGCAGCCACCAAGAACAAGTCAGATATCCGGTCATGAGAGAGGTAATATCAAGAGAGTCACGAAGAGGGTCCCATAAGACAGGGAACACACGGACATGGATTAAGATTCGGTGGATGGCGCGTCTTTATCAAATTCAGAGAACCAGGTTTGAAGTATCGCACCGATTTGACGAGAAGTACCTCGATGCCAGTAGTGTGGTTGTCTACAACGTTCCGAGAAGCGTACGAATCTGCCCTTGCACAGAAGAACATCCCCTACAAGACGGTATGGATGTCCAAACTTGATGCTGGCAAAACCCAGTCTGTATCGAAAGAAAGTACAGCCTGTCCAGATGGTCACCCCGTAGTATTTCTTTCCTAGGGAAGACTAGAATCCCACAATTTCGTGGGACAATTCTCTTCTGTTCATTCCGAATACGTACACCGTTGACAAGAGTTTGAGAATCAGTCAAGCCTATAATCGCTGCTGTCGAAGACAAGGGCGTCGCTGCCGGCACCAACAAGCACTGCGTGGCGGCGTGATGTTCCGTGAGCGTGACACATTTTGTCACTGTCACGTGCTGAGTGAGCCGTGCAAGCGTTCGGCATCGTCTCAGTCTTGGGGCTCTGGTCGACCTCAACGTCCTGCGTGTCCAGCTTGTCGACGTCTTCATCATCATAGCATCTTGATCATTATGTCCACACCGCCGACAACACAAGCTATCCGCCACCTCTACGCTGCGACATTACGGACCGCACGCGCGTTCAGCTCGTACAACTTCCGGCAGTACTTCCTGCGCAGAACACGGGGAGAGTTCCGCAACATTCAGGTGGGTTTCTAGAGAATATGCAGGATGCATGTTTCGTTTATTGTCCATGCTCTTCCTTGTCAGAATGAGACGGACTCGTCGAAACTGTCCTCGTTCTATAATTCAAAGACGCATGAACTCGCTGTCCTACGGCGCAGCGCGATCGTGAACCAGCTATATGGTGGATGGCGCCTCGTCGTGGAAGACCAGAAGCCTCAAAGGATACGAGATGACAATTGAAATCGTGTTCGCCATCCTCGCCTTCGTGGGCCTTTCCTATCGATACTCACGACCTTCCCCGCTCTGACTGCACACAGACAATCTCCGGGTCGTCGTGTCAAGGATGTGGAGATACTATTGTGCGCCCTCCTTTTGGTGGGCTTCGGACGGACGGAGAGGAGACCAGAAGAAAATGCATCATTATGGTCGGGCACGATCTTTGTGTTTCTGCTGTATGTTTGTAACACTATAATTCTCTGATCACTCTTCTATATGACGAAGGAGGCTCGCGGCCGAAAGTTGCCTGTACAAGAATTGCAACTGTCCTCGCGGTCTAAATCATTCACAGGCAGTCTCTACGTACGGGCGGTCTTTAGTCAGCGTCATTGCGCGCGTTTGCGCCAGAGAAATGTGCAAGGAGGCTTTGTGGTGGCAATTGGTGGCGGGGAGATCGAATTCAACGCTAATGTTGGAATGCGGGGCTGTCGTGGATTGGGACTCGGTGGGTTCGCAGCATACTGGAGTCCTACACGATTGAAATCCTGCAATGCGATGAATTTGTTCGATGTCGAACGCTGAGCTACTGCGCGGCATGTGCACGGTTGTCTCTGGAGGCGGTGCCGACTTTTGCAGCTCCATTCAACCGATGGCGGTTCTTGTAATCGAAACGCTGAGGGCCTAGACAATGTTTGCGCCTTTCCGCCATAATGACAAGAGCAAGAACGTCTTCTATATTTGTGACTGGAAAACTGCAGAATGCACCACGGTAGCACTGTTGACCGAACTGACGTTCATCGATCATCAGTCGTCCCGTTCAGGAAATTGTGGCGAGATGTCGATTGATCTCTTCCAGCACACTCAGCAAAAGCGCTGATAATCCTTGGGAATATACCTCACCGGTCTACATACAATTGGTCCGTACAGGTAGACCTGTGTTCCGCAATCCCCATGTTGGCATGGAGCCTTCCACAGTGCAGGCAGATAGCCCGAGTGGATGCGCTGCAGGCGGATACGGGAGTGCTCTCGCTTAAACGAGCGCTATCACAGCCTGCCCACGAAATTTGATGGCTGCCAGAGGCCATCAGGCAACATTTTGAGCGGCGGCGAGGATATAAGGGGAGGTGAGTGTCCACGAGGCTTCAGTACACCCCCTCTCTCATCCAGCATGAGAGGAATCATCGCTTACTCGCCTCTGTGCCTCCTTGCCGTGTCTGCAGCTGGATTCTCCATTCCGTTCCGCCGGGAGTTGGGACGCAGAGACCCTGCGCACTCGACCTCAGTTAACTTCACTGCGTCGACAACATCTGGGACATCTGGGGATTTTCAGTTTGGTAACCTGGATGGCATCATCTATGTCGGCACTGTGGTTGTAGACGGCCAGAGCTTCGAGGTCAGCGAAATTCCTATTTGTCTATCGTGCCGAAACTGACATATTGTAGGTCCAACTCGACACTGGTAGCTCTGACCTATGGCTGGATACCACAAATGTGCAATTCTCCTCCAACGTCACTGGCACGGAATACAATACAAGTGTACAATACCTGTACGTACTTAAGCGAAAACACCTGTTGACGTCACATGATTAAGCACCGTTCTTTCTGTTCAGTGACACGACAGAAGCTGCGGGCCCTATCCTTCTTGGTCCTGTGCAATTTGGCGACTTTGTCGTTCAAAACCAAGCTTTCCGTGAGTCATTGCTAGCTATTGGCGCTCAGTGATTCAACGTCTGAACGCAATGCACGCTAACAGTGAGCGCGCCTGGGACGAATGCCACAACCGATGGCGATAGAGGTTTGTTTGGGATTGGGCCGTACGTTATCTTTCGCAGGTTTGTAAGGTCTTGATTATAAAGGTGCTTCCCTGCAGGCCCTCTTTGTCTCAGATCACGCAAACGCTTGACGGAACGAGCATCGATGGATACACATTACTTGACAATGTACATTGCAACATAACCTCCTGTAGATTGGTCGCTGATGAGTTGCGACTGTAGATCTTCGGCCTATATCCAGATGAACCTAACTTCATGTCGATCCTGTTATCGCGAGGAGACGAAGGTTTGACGAGCGGTGGTATTTTCAGCATTGGTATGTCTACACGGTGTCTGTTGTGGAGCTAGGTGACCTAAGTGCTTGCGTACACAGGGGAATACCCGTCCCAATTACCGGAAATCGGCGATGCCCCCAAGTTCCCACTGATTGGCAATGATTCATGGACCACCGCAATGGACGGCGTGATTATCAATGGATATTTCTTATCCGGAGGCGCCCAGCCGTGAGTCCCGACTATTGACCTGAGTCCAATGCGAAGCTTAAATCTATCCAGCGCTGATCTTCAGGAGGATAATCCCCCTGATGGCCAGGTGTCCGCATTGCTGGACACTGGTACGGCTCTTGGTATGTGCTTGACGTTGATCGTAGTCTATAGCATATACTGATTTGCATGATAGCGCTTGCTCCCCCTCCGTATGTCCATGCAATGTATAGCGGAATTCCTGGAGCACAGTTCGACAAGAGCCAGCAACGGTGGTTTGTGCCATGTGATAGCAAGGTGAACGTCAGTATGGTGTGGGGGTACGTGAAACCCGTTTCACCCTCAGGCTCCCAACTCACCGAGACTTAATAGCCAAAACGGATACCCCGTCCATCCAATCGATACAGTGATAGTTTGGTCTGTCGAAAATGGAAGCCCGATTTGCGCTGGTGCCTTTACAAGCAGCTACGAGTCTGGTGTTGGTATGTATTGCAACATACACGGAAGTGTCCATCTTCTCACTATGTTTGTAGACTTCCTTCTCGGCGACACGTTCTTGCGCAATGTTCTGGCAGTCTTCGACTTCGGCTATCTCGCTCGAGTTGGTGATACACAGCCGTTCGTTCAGCTGCTCAGCGTGACAGATACCGACCAAGCCTTCGCGGAGTACGACTCCATGAACAACGTCCGTATTGCTCAGGCGTTGAATGGGTCACTCGATTTGTCAGGAGGCTCCTCGGGCTCCTCGAATACCTCGGCTGCTGTCGTCGATGCTGCCATTTCGAACCCTAGCTCAAGTAACGATGGCTCCTCTATCGACCTCAGTGGCCTTACGCGCAATACGTACATCATCATGGGCTTGCTCGGTGGTGTCATCCTTCTCCTGTTCGGCATTATGGTCTCCGTGTGCAAGTCTTCGCGGGCCAAGGGGGGATACAGACCCGTCGTAGATCCGCTTTCTAAGCCTTATGAGTCGTACTCCGAGTCTTACAGTACCCCGTACGGCGATGGCGGGCATTAATGCGTTTATTCTGTCCGGAGTAGAAAAGGAACTGCGGCACAGGAGCCGCAGAAACATTACGGTACTTATTGACAAGCTTATCGTGCATCGACTTCTTTAGATTCGTTCATGATTGTCATGATATCGTTGCATGCGTTCGATCCTTCACATCACAATATGGCTGTAAATTTTATTGTATAACATAGTTTCCTAGCGCTCACACAGAAGCCTGTATGCAGAGCGTAACAGTTACCACACGTTGCTGTATTTCAGCCAGAGATGATTGATGAAGTTGATATTCATCATCGCATTTGTAACCGACATCCTCACGCCAGGATTTCCTCACGTAACATGCACCAGAAGATTCCTCGCGCCTTTTGACGTAAGGTTACCTTACATCAACGGTGTCATGTTCCTCAAGCTCCCATTCGCCACGCCGACAACGGTACTGCGCTGGGAGCCTCAGGAATTGACAAGCTTTCAATTGGCACGCGACTGACGCTAGCTCGGTGGATCTCATGATCTGACTCCTCATAGCTAATAGGGTTGACTATCCGAAATAACAAGATACTAATCGATCCGAATTCACAGCTCTTGCATATGGTAATATTTTAAGAGAACAGAATAAGGTACTATGCCTGAACTATACATCACTGCGGGCTCTTCCCACATGTCCAACCCGCCGTCTAAAGCCATGGTTAGTCAGCTGGTAGCTCTAATGCATATCCACAATCCCATTGAAACTTTGTATCTGACCTTCATCGGTGGTCGGTCTACGAAGTATAAATTAGCAGGAATCTCGGGCTACCCACCAGCTACCAGCGAGCATGCGTCGCCCTTTCGCAATGCAGCCATCCGTTGACGCTCATCAGTCCATTCGTGGCGCCGCGGCAGATTTTTCTGTTGCCTTCGTGGAATCTTCAAGTCGCCCTCTGAGCCTGCAGATTATTCTTAAGTAGTCGAAGTCATCTTGGCATGTTGTTACAGTATAGCAGGTGACTGGTCGGTTTCTGACCAAAGTTCACGCTAGACAAAGACGACTGATGCACTTGCTTTGTCCGTTGTAGAATTGTCTCGCACAACAGAATATCCACCTTATTTGGAAGGGGCAGATCGTTGCCCTTGTGCCTTCTGTAAATTCTGGAAGTATATTATCCGGTGCTATTGATGTGAACGAGTCGAGTCACCCGATATGAAATCTCTCTCAGAGTGATTTCGAAGGCTCGATTAATCTTAGAATGTCTGGGCTACAATCGGTGCCCGACGACTCGGTCTCGATCTTCCTTTCGCTCGTGTGCTTGCGGGTTGCGTCGAGGTCCCCCACATGGGTGGAACACGATGCATGAGCAGCGCCTTGAGGTGTATTGGCCTTGTCCCTATGGTCTTAATCTCGACTTCATCCTCCAGAAGCAAGAATAATGGGCAACTGTTATTTTCCAATTGCAACCCCAGGTCAGTGGATATCAAATGAACATAGTTTTATAGACAAATGGTATATTTACTGTTCGTTTGTGCTCATGGGCGACACTGTGAATATATTTGATGCTGATGCTACAGCGCTGATCGTAGCCGATAGGATGGGAACGATATGCAATGTACTGATTTATCCGGCTTCTGTGGTACTCAGAACCCTTATATAGCGGAGGCAGCACCCATGCCCTTTCTTCTAATTACACCCTGGAGCGCGAAAAATACCTTCTCTTCCCTTCTGAGTGGATGAGCCTCGCCTCTGACACGATCGTATTCATTATCTCCCAATGACAACACCAATGAGAACGATTATATAGAGTGCCTGTAAGTGTCCCGTCGTCTGATACCTACGATCTCGCATATCCTCTGCGTCATATTACTCATATTGTTCTTCAAGTTTCGAACATTCGTAGTATGGGCAGAGACAAGGGTCCCAAGACCGCTGTCTCCAGTATTCCTCTCACTTTGGGAATAGAGATCGAGACCGTCGTTGACGGAGAGCATCGCCGCAAATTCTTCAGCTTATTCAAGAGGCACTCGTTGCACAGAATTTCGACGTATGTGCGTCAATGGACCCAGATTTCAAGGCAAGTCCGCACGCGGTAATCTGCAGTATCGCAGCTTACTCTGTAGAAATAGGACATTGCAAAGTGGATTATCAAGCCAGCCGGCTCTATAAACGAGAAGCTGGGGCCTGCCGGCGTCGACCGCGCAGGCATCGAGATTGTGTCACCAGTCTTGCATGACCCGCCGGCCTTTCGGAATGAGCCGGGCGATCTCATCGATTGGCACCGGATGACGTGGAGCGGGTTTCCAAAGCACTGATAGCGAAGGGCATCCGGAGAAAACCAATCCTACAACTGGCGTTCACATTCATGTCAGACTCATCTTGAAGATGAATCCTTGGCCTCTTGCGACGCTGAAGAAAATCGCGACCGTTTCATACCTCTATGAATGTGAGTCACTACAGACTACGACCTACCTGGATGTTAACTTTACTCGCTACTTAGTCTAGATCGATCAGTTTCATCCCACATATTGCTCGGGTGGTCCCAACAAGTCCGAGAATTTGCACACCTCCAGCATTCATGAAAATCGTACTTTCAAGGGACTAGACAACAAGGACCTAGAAGCTGATGACGCTCTCGCTGTGTCCACGTTTTGGGGAGCACAGAGTT
This sequence comes from Obba rivulosa, assembly GCA_001687445.1. NCBI lineage: Eukaryota > Fungi > Basidiomycota > Agaricomycetes > Polyporales > Gelatoporiaceae > Obba > Obba rivulosa. The sequence goes on from KV722342.1 coordinate 147,166, forward strand.
AGCAAGAGCTGCGGAAGATCATGAATCCGACGAACAACAGGATTCGAAAGCCGGAAGAGGGTCGGGGAGGCGCTATTACAAGGTCAACTTCATGGCTCTCGACGTACATGGCACTGGGGAATTCCGACAGCATGCAGGGACAGACAAGCACGAGATTATCTCTGCTTGGGCTGATTTCGTGCTGGCCATTGTGCGATACGCCTGCGACAAGAGTGAAACGCACATGAAGAATCTAGTCACTGATAGGAAGCCGTTGAGAGATATTGTCGGAGGTGCGGTTTACTTGCGCATGCAAAGGTAAGGGTTCTTCTGTCTGCGATCACTTTGACACGAGTCACTCATTCCGCGGCTTTCCCTTTTGCTTTTTCCTGGAGACGTCACATGCATCACAGCACGCATCTCAGCTCTGGGAATGTGTGATCGAGGCACGAAGCGATCGTATTTCAGTGGAGGATCATGGCTATAGCTCGGAGAGAGTCGCGTATAAATCAATGGTGTATTCTTGGTTTATAGATATAACGCGGGTCAAACTAGGCGGAGCCGCACCGGAGTCCTTCGGGAGCTGTATGTCCTCGAAATATAAAGCAGGAGAGAAATGAATCAGTCCGGCAATTGTAGAAGTTGAAGACGTGCGTCTAATGTGAAACGTATGCACGTGCTCTGATGTACCACGAGGAAGTCAGCGCTCCGCAGGAACGCTACTTGCATCTCGCCATCCTCCTCCCGTCCCTTTCGTCCTCGTCTACCACAACCTTGATCCATACCAGTACCCATCGAGGGCTAGTTGAGGGTGAGCGCGCGTCCCCGTCTTCCGATGAACGCCGAGGACTAGCAGAACCGTTAGAACCGTTATTTCGCATGCTTTCTCTCCAAGCACACCAACAACTGCACTATGCACAACACTCTCTATTTCAGACGGGCCTGTCCTTCGCGAGATGGTTTCTGTCGCTCTGGAGACGCTTCTCTATCTGGCCGTTGGCTGAGCGCATTTGGCAAAGAATTAGGCAGAGGAAGACTACGGAGAGTACTCCATGATACACCCGCCCAGCCCGCGTTGCAGTACAATTTCGATGTTTTGGAGTGCATCTTGCACCACCTCCCTCAACACGATCTCCACAATACCTCATTAGTCTGTCGGGAGTGGGCATTGGCGTCGCGAAGACCACTCTATGCACGCCTCAAATTCGATTCCGACGACCAGAGCACCTCACTCCTCGCCCGCACGCTGCGCACATGTCCTCACCTTCGATCACTTGTGCATTTTGTTGAGCTCCAGATCAGTATCCATGACGGTGACCCCGCAGTCTTTGATTGGTTGCACCTGATCCAGGAGGGAAACGTAACGGAACTTATCGTATACCAGTGCGCCTTCGGCAAAGATTTCACCACGTTCATCCTTTCATCTCCCTTCGTTCGGTCTGTACGCCATTTGGAGGGGCGGAGTGACTTCATACATACGAAGGAACATTTGTATGGTTGTCTCACAATCCCGAACTTGGAGAGCCTGTCCCTGTATGTGCCAGACGATCTGGACATCATTCTACCCGTTACAGTACCTAGAAAGCTCACACATCTCAGCGTCTCATCTTACGCCTTCCCCTTTTCCACCATACCCCTTCTCGCCGCCGTGGGCCCGCAGCTGCAACAATTCGATCTAGACAGTGGCGTAGATCCTCCCCTGGACGACGAGCTCCCGGAATTTATCGCGGCGCTGGAAAAGTATGCGCATCAGCTACGAGGCTTGACTATTCGTTTTTTCATACGCCGACCGCTTCTCTCACCAGATGCCATCATTGGAGTACCTTCATCTAGGATACAAGACGTTCAGCTCGGACCTCTACCTAGACTTACCGAAACACTTGCACACTCTGCGTCTAGAACACGCCGTCGGGCTGGAGTTCCCCGTCACAAATATGGAGGAGATGATTGCCAGATCGGTGCGTGGAGAAAACTACCTGCGCTCGCTGGCTATCCTCGTCAGAGGGAAAGAATGTAATGCCTCCCCATTTATGCGGATCGGCGGCTTATGTCTTCAGAGTGGCATCAAATTCAGCTTTAAGATGTATGATCCGAGCAAGAATCGGTGGAGGGATGGAAAATTGTTATCACAAGAACGATACTGTGTGCGACGTCTACTTGCTTCTAAATGTTTTCTGACCGCTATTATATATCACTCTACTCTGCTCGTCACGGTCAGCGGCGGCGGGTGTATTCAGTACTAGTACTGTAACCATGCCAGTATGCCTTTATGCCCTTGCTAGGTACGCAGAAAGTTGAGTCATCCTTTTCTTTAGGTCACGCTCATGCGCAATGGGGATTATCCTTAAACTTCATGCATTTATACAGCTGCTCCGCATTGTTGTGCATACAATACCTGCCTTTCATTAAGTTCGGCTTTAATATCGATATCGATTCGATACAGCACCCAGGCTGCGGCAAGACGAACACGCATTCTACTATGCAAATATGCTGACGCAGGGAAACAGATGCGCGCGGAGGGACAAATCGAAACCAATGCTCGAAGTGCTCTTCTCGTCCCCGGAAGTCGGGCTGTGCTACGTCTTGTCGCCTCTTGCTTCGTCTGTTTTATTGTCTACTGGTGTATATACGTACATGTATTCAACCCTTTAGATCGCACGTAGTAATCCTGAATGTCTTCTCCGATGTGCAGGGTATTCAGATACCGCTCGGTTCGTATCCGAGACCAAACAGGTGGAGCGTCCAGCGTTCAGTTGCAGCGCTTATATTCGTCCAAACAAATATTTGTTCGTGGTGGCTAGGCATCCCGGCGCCAAGTTTCATGGCAGCGTGGAATACTCATCACACAGCTGTTTGCTGCACTATAGGCCGGTCTGGGAAAGTTTCGGCTCCGCGGACTTTGGAAATCGAGCATCTCGCACCTTGCGATTGAGTTGCGAGCCTGGGGCTGACCCACACGAAATATAACTGACAAGGTTGCACCGCCGCAGTTTTCCTCAGCGTTGCGGCTCGTAAAGGTTTAGGCACTCGCAGACGCTTGTAGGTCCGAGTATTATATTCCTTTTATTGTCACGTACAGTGATTGACAATGTTGGCGCGTCAAGTTTAGATCCGATATCTGAAATAGATGTTATTACGGCCTTCCAAGCACAGATCCTCTTCATAATTCAAATAGCACCCTATTATTCTCGACTTAGTACTATCCCTTCAGCTGGGAGGGCAGAACGTGACGGTATAATCTGCCTCCAAGCCAGAGGCGCAAGTCCAGAGCGCAGTGCCACTGCTCTCGTCGTAAGCGTAAGCATACGCATCAGGACAGTTGTCCTCTGTGGCCACGTCAGAATCTCAGACCGCTGCGAAAATTCAATATGCACACTCACTGAAATATGAGTAATACTCCACTCCTGATGGCGGGCAAGTGGCAGCAGTGTCATACTGTCCGGAGCAGCAGTTCGCGGAGTTCGCTGTACGCATTACGGTGAGCATGCTTAGCGGGTGGCACAGCAGGCATGCTTACTCGGATCACCATCCAGGTTGGCCTCGCACGCACTCTTGCAGCCTATCGGGAACCCGGTCGAATCGTATGGCCCCTGCAGTGCAGCAGGGCCTTACGGTGACACTATCAGCATTCACGCAATCTCCATGAGGATAGTTTCGCACAATTGGGTCCCAAATCGACAGGGCAGGAAGCAACCCCACATCCCTGAGTGTTATCGATCCTCACGGGAAGGTTGTATCCGTCGACGAGGGAAACTGCACAGATCATCGATGTCAGCTTTGTAAGGTATGAGTTGAAGGCCACGATCACCCACCATCGTAGTAGTCGGGCGCGCCATTCGTTCCCAGCGTAAACTCGGCCAGAGTAGCAGGCGGTACACCCTTCATGATTCAATAGTTGAGTAGTCATGCAAATCTGAGGCAAGTGTAACATACAGTGCCAGTAGTGGGGTCGCACTCAAGGCCTCCGTTGCATCCACCGTCACCACATTGAGTGGCAGGGTTGGTGTCGGAGAAATCGCAGTCACGCCGGCCCTGTCCAAAACTTCAGTCGAAGACAAGTTGGTGGCATCATCTGAACATACCCAAATTCGGCCCGCCTGCCATCCCTCCGGGACTGTGAAGGAGACAGCGGTATACGCATCGGCTTGCCAGCTAACAGAAGAGTTTTATGAAACGCGCTTTGTCCCAATGATATAACCTTACCCCGTCTGATAATCCGGCCTGACGCTTCCAGCACCCGTGAACATCTATATAATTAGGACGAGAAGCCTGTAAACGAGTCATACAGTTAGTAAAACGGCAGTATAAACGTACAGCGGGCCTGGTGAGATCTCAGTATATAGATAGTATCCGGTGGTGCATGAGGTACTAACCAGATCGTGAAGGGGCAGCCATTGTAGACCGTGAATGTGCGATCGGCCTTTACGGCTCCGATCGCAAGCAACAAGGGAACTGCGGCAGTATAGGACTTCATCTTCGTGAATATCTGCGTCGGAGGACTCTGCGAGGAACCACCGACCTTTCTCCTCGGGCGACGGAGCTCTTTTATACTCCAATGCAATGACAGCTCACGATGCTCGAGACCTCACAGACGGATCTGCCGACCACCCTAAGAACATAAAGCGCATGGAGCGTGATCGATGAACTACCGAGCTCAGTCCATGTGACGGCCGAGGAGCGCATCTAACAGGTTGACAACACCCAAATGCCATGCTGACCTGCACGGCGGGCTGAATCACGAGTGTAGCATTAGCTACGATAGATGCTGATGTGGCCGAAGACCATGAGTCGCATGATGCGCACACGACGCATCGAAGGAAGTAAAGCTGTTTGCTCACTACTCCGTTCTCGGGCACTTCTCCCTACCTCTTAGGTACATCATTGAGGCTGTAGAAAATCACGTTCAAACAAGTTGTATGCCTCTGGCTGACGACCTACACATTCCAAAGCCAGGATAACGATGATCGGCAAGTGTAGAAGCCGTCGATAGGAAATCGCCAAGAAGAGGACGCGACGCAATGTAGCATAGCCGAGAGCTGCTTCATCACAGGATACGGAAGGGCCCGGCTCCAGTATCAACGCGGTCATAGCCCTTTTGGGGAACTCAGTTTGACGTGAGCATGAGGTTTGATATTCTTGCGAGACGCGACTCACGGACCATTGCACGGGAATTGGGCAGACCGCGAAAATCAGTCATAGGACAAAGGGAATAAGCTACCTATTCAATTGCAAGCCCTATAGCGGGGCGGTCCCGAGGATGATCGTGACGTAGTCATTTTCAACGCGGCAGTGCTTAGTCTAGACGTAGATGTACCTGGTCTGTGATGACTACCACCACGGTATCACGATCGAGTAAAGAAGATGCGTTCACTTACCCCATCAGGGTCTCGTCTAGTCTCGCATAATCGTCACAAGTGCACATATCTAAGGGAAAGACATACTCCACTACCATATAACCGTACATATGCGCCTTCACGTGATGCATCTTGTGCACATTCGATTGGCATTTACCGCACACTTGCGAGTCTCGTAAATGCTTCCACCATTGTCAGGAGGTCCGCACTGCATGTGGCCGTCGCAGGCTACGCTGTAATCTGTTGTCTGCCACGGCATCCCATGATATCGCAGGCATGCGGTCCAGATTGATGATATCACCTGCTCTCAGTTGCCATCGGCAACTGGTTCCCCACGGCCATCCGAGCCCCGGATAGGGAAAGGTCGCACTAAAACCCGCCTCGCAGTCGAGGAACGATTATACAACCAGCATTAGATAGGCTGAAGACATCGGATGGCGTCCTGCGGATATTGAGAATCTCTGTGTGAACTCACCAAACAGCGGTATGCTTCAACGTTCGCATCGAATTTCTACATGCTGCCTGCGCTTTCCCTCAGGGGATATAGAGAGCAATGCTCACAGAATCTGAAGCATTGTGCTTCATTGCTATCAGCTTCCATGGCGCGTCCGGCAACTCGGCTTAACGAGTCACGATAGTGCCGCGCAAGCCGAATCACAGCGATGGGGTCGAATGCAAACGCTCGGGCGGCAATAGCGCTGCTAGGAAGCCGCCAGACTATGAGGCCTATGCACTACAGCTGCCGATGTCCGTGCCTTGTGGCTCAGCTGTCAGTACTCCGTCGACAGACAGTTTGATTCCGCTGGACCGGTTAGCTTCACCAAAATGTTGGAGCGTTGGAGCTGGTGCAAGTTATATAGTCGGACTGACGTCTGCTCTTCATCGACTGATGCTAGCGCACTCCAAGTCGTGGAGAAGTGTACGATGAGGGCCGGTATTCGGGAGGTGCATGCTAGTCGAATAGTGTGTAGTTGTTTCGCAGTATGTAGCAATGTGACGCGCCTCGGGATTAAGTCCGCGGACGAAGCCGCCCACCTTCCTTTCGGAGACGGCCGTCTCAGTTCGCGGATTGCGCGGTACCTTTCCTCCGAGCGATAGGGGCCTAGATTCGCGCTAAGCTCGACGCTAGTGAAAGCAAACAGAGGAAGCAAAGAAGGCTGAAGAATGGATGAAGCTGAGCCCTGGCGGGGTGTTCACCGACAGTCAAGCTGCAAAGCCGTTTCGAGGAGATGATCAATATAAATCCATAAATTAGACAAAGTCACAAGGCACAGAACGTACATCCCAAACCCAAATCCTGTTACACTGCAGGTTCCAGCAATAAATCGACTATGGATACATCAAATCGAGCCATACATGTCTTTCGAGTTCCAGCTCCATCGTGCGCGGCATGGTCGAAAATTGAGAGGGCCGCTATGTGAAGTAGGCAAGCTCCGCGTGACGAGGCGATAAGGCACAAAGGGCAATGAAAGAACCCAGGAAGAAAGCAGTGAAGAAACAGGATGCGGTAGGCACCAACGCGTCAAGATGGAATTGGTGGGCTGATTTCGGCTCCTCGCTCGAGTCCGATAACGGTGTCAGTGGCGCCACTTGAATTTTCCTTTCCATTGTTACTTCCACAGGCTTCTCCTCTTCTGTCTGAACTGCCGCATCACCACAAACGACCTTCTGTGGCGCAAGCCGGACACGTTGCTTGTCCATGTCGATAGGTGGCAAGACCCCGGAAGAACGTCGGCGAACCAGGGCGCGCGCCTGGTGGAGTTGGATCAGCCGCTCGAGCCCCCCCACAACCTCCTGCATTCTGCTAGAGTCCGTAAGGGCCTGGATCCTGCGCGCCGCGCGCACCTCCTCGCCCACGATGTAGACCATGCAACGAATGAGGTCACGAATCTCTGGGTGCTCCCGCACCCACCACAGCCCGGGCCAGCGCGCAATTACGTACGCGAGCTCGCTTGCAGTTGCTGTCGTGGAGGCGAAGTCTTCGAGGGCGAGTCTATGGAACCAGGGGCGCAGCAGGCACAGGGCGAGACGGATAGATCCCGTGGTCGAGTCGCGTATCCGCCGCTCGACGCTCAACCGCAAGAAGCGGTCCGCCATCTCCTGAGAGAACTGTCGGTAGCTGGGCTTCTTTCGGGTGTAATCCCACCCAAGGCGGCTCATTGGGGAGTCTTTGGCATCAGGGGTGTCGCGAGATAGGAAGTAAGGGGGCAGTTTGTTAAGGACGTCCGTCAGCGGTATTGACGCAAGGACCGCGGTCTCGGGGATGTGACCCCATATGAGCACGTCTTGCGCTTCCAACGCAAAACGATACCATTTCCAATGATCTTTGTGACGCCTGGTGGACAGCCATACTGATGAGACGATAGCGGAAATGTCATAAGAAAAGAGCGACTCACTCTTTCGGTCCAGCTTGTCGTAACAACTCAACAGCAGTCACCGCCCGGCCAGATACACCTTTGGCGTCAATGACCGCAATTTCGACGGAATGTTTCAGGCTGTGGTGATAGCGCCGTGTCGCCTCCCATATTGCCCATGCGAAACTGAACGAAGTGGAGACGTATGGCGATGTTGAGCGCGTCGTCCAGTCTAAATGGTTCGCGACGTCCGCGTATGTGCCTACTGATGGACTAAGGCGGGACGAAGGGGATTGTGGTGAAGCTCCACGAAAGGTTGACGAGGCGAATGAGTCAGAGAACAGCTGTCCAACAAAGCACGGCTCCGTATCATGGCGAGACGTCGTGGTCCTTCTTGGCGTGTGGACTCGGAATAGGAAAGGGTTGTTATCAAGTAGCTTGTCGAAAGAAATCTCTGCACCAAAGCCATACTGCGGCAGAGCATTTCGATCCTGGCCCATCGGATCTGAAGGCGACGTAGGGCTGGTGATATTGCTGATTCCCATCGACACGGCGAGTTTGAGCAGGGGCTTGCTGCGAACACGAGAGTAGATTGCGAGGTCATACCGCAGTACGCCCCTTCTTAAAAGCTGCGTTGTTCAACAACGTGCAGCTCGCGATGTTGAAGGACCTTAACCCTACACGCGGCGGCAATGAGGCTCGCACATTAAGACGATCCATGAGCCGCATGCTCGAGACCCAGTGTAGAACCTGCCAGCAGACAACCACTATAGAGTGACCCGAGTATTACTTAAGGCCCTAGGCGTCGAGAGACATGTGCAAGAGTGCAAATTCATCATGGACAACGACGAGCACAGACTTCATGGCGATGCGGAGGCTCAAATGGGAATTTCCGCATAAGGTGGTGCCGAGGGTCATGAGCGGTCCAGGACCCATGGCACCCCTCCGTTGGTACGATCCCCCATGATCAATATACTACGGAAAGGCTTGGCTCAAAGTTTCTTAGACCAACTGGGACACACTTGGAGTTTGATTTTCGAGTGACTTTAACCCTGTGGATACTTCCTGACGGTCTTTGTTTAGGTGACTTGGATTTCGCCTAAGCAACTGCACTGAACCAGTAGAGATGCCACTGCTCGGTCATACACACGGAGATGACGCACGCCATATAGCTGGCCGACCAAAGTCAAGAAGCTTTTTATTCCGGCTGGCATCCCGACCGCTGGATGCCCGATATATGGAATACAAAGTTGCGCGCAACCGGTATAGCTTGACTCGCAATTACTGGACCGTTCTGTCGACATTTCTACCTCTGGAGACATAATAGTTTTCCTGCCGTTGTCGGCATCGTCTACTCCACGTAGTATGCGCCACTATCATCGGAATCACACTGATATCGTGGCCATTGCCCCTGTACTCAGACCAGCAGCTATCGGCGATAGATCGGCATATCGTAATCGAGGTGGGCTGTTCCAGACAGTCTCGTGGTTGTTGCCCGTACAACTCTATTTCTCTAGAATGGACTCACTGGTCCCATCAGTCGTGACGACTGTGGCGCGATTCTCGATATTTTGCATCCGGGCGCTCTCGTGCGTAGCTATGCGCAGTGATTTGCGCTTGCTTCCCATTGAACGAGAGTTCCATGGTGCCAAGCAGCGCTCATGTATGTCTTCCTTCTCGTGGAGCATATCTTCCGACTCGGACGGTCCTGGGACGATTGCTGACCAACCCCTGACCCCGCATCGCTTCGATGCTGTCGTTAATGACGGAGCGCTTCACTGACTCGCACACGCCGTTTCTGACAGTGTTCTCGACGGACCGCTGCCTCCTTGCCGCCGGGCATTATGTCAAATTGCAAGAGGTGTACTTGTAAATACGCAGCGGTGTTTCAACATTTGACCTGTGAAAGATGGGGGAGAATTTGTTCTCGATGAACAGATATACTACAACCATGTTGGTTACAAGGTATGACTAATGACTACTCTGAGTACCCACGTAGGTTTCAGGCCCCTTCAATATACGGTCCCAGTATTGAGGCGATTATGCGGGAACGGCGCACGTAGGCTTCTTGACATGGGTCGTGTGGCAGTCGGGCCGTGTGATACTGCGACGTTCTCGGCGTCGAAAGGCAGATCCTCGCCCACTGCAAGTGTGCCGAATAAGATGCCACAAATCTTCAGCCATGTCCGGTAAGTTTCTCGACCATATATCTCAGAATCATTACCTTATCTGTCAATTTCAGCAGGGAGATCTCGTCATCGCATTGCGGGCTGCGTCATGATAGGCCCTCCCCGCATGTCCCACCGAATTCGTGTCGGCGACCGAGCACGCAAGCTCGGTGACTTCTTCTCGCGATGCTATACACACCGAGGCGACTAAAGCCGCATCGTTTCCACGTAGTACCGCCAGGCCGATGATTGATCGTAGATACCTCCCGGCGTCCTCGGGCAGACGCTCAGAGTATATAACCATCCGATGCGCGTACCTGATACCCTTGGTTCAACACCCCTTGGAAAAGCACATACCGAGTTTCATCATGCTCGTATCTCAGTGCACGCGCAGAGCGCTCCTCGCAGCCCCCTTCTCTGCCTTGCAGCCTCTTCAGCGACGCATGTCCGCCACCACACCCGTGCTCTGCCTCCCCGCTCCCGACGCGTCGCCGACATTTGTCGACTTCAACATCCTCGACATCTTCGATGCGCCGAGCAGGCTGGGCGAGTCCAGCAAGCTGCTTGTCATGTCCGCCCAAGCGTCCCGCGCGCGCGCGAGTCGCCCGGTGCGCTCCATCAGCACCGCGTCGGTTCGCAAACGTCCTACCATCAAGCCACTCCCTCCTCCTGTCCTTTTCGACGGTCCTTCCCGCCCCCGTTACATGATGTCTACTCCCCACCGCTCCTATACAGCCGGAAGCAGTGTGGCCCTCGCCATCACTCCACCTTCCGCCTTACCCGCGCCGCAAGTATTCGATGGTCCATCTAAATTGCGGCCTTACACTTATCGCGGCGTCAGGTGTGGTGGTAAAGTGAGTTACGCCGATAAAGTAACGTTCATAGTTGTCTGACGTCTTTCCAGCAGGTTCTATCACGACCGTCCTTGGTGTCCCTTATCTTGGCACTATCTGGTGCTGTATATCTCTACGGATGGAACAATAAGCTGGAGCAACCCTTGATCCCCTTTGTAGAGAGCTCTCTGAGTAAGATCTTCTGAGCTATTGTTGACCGTCTTGCTGATCTTTTCCAGGTCCTTGGAACCAGAGCAGCGACTTCCCTTCCCTTGTCTGATGGTCTCATTAATATGTAATTATTGGGCATACATAGACTTGTATCATTAGATGGGGACGGAAGATCGCATAGATAGCGAATGGAAGCACTATCTTGGTTGTTGTCTACATGCAGACAAAAATGTATACTGGCTATCACACAAAATGTAGCCGGAGGTATCTTATTGACGTATCTTACTCGTAACTGTGTGGAGCTTTGCACCATTGTGAGCTGCCGTCTGAACATGCACTCTCCCGATCCGAGCAGAGTTGCAGCTTTGACAACACTCGTGTGGGTACCGAAGTAATGCGGAGCGTAACGGAGATGATGCGCTTTCTATCTTCACTCTTCGAAGTAGGCACCTTTCCTTTTGAGTGCGGACACTGGCCGAAGCGCTACCAAAATTGTACTTGAAGCGAACAATTTGGCGTTGAACACCGACGTCGTATGCTCAGGCAGAGAATGATAACTAGATAGCGACATGGAGACCATAGTACAACGGCCCAGACAACAGGATACCGAAGAACCCATTCTATACACATTCTCTGACAGAGGCGCCTACGCCACAGCGCGCACAGAACCAAAGCGAAGAGCGATCTACAGACGCGAATGTTATGACTGCTCCGCGATTACGACCTTCTTCCGCTCCGCTCTCGGCTTGCTCTCTCCGGCACGCGTATGCTTCCTCCTGCGCTCCTCTTTGACACGCTGCGCCTCCAGCATCGTGCGTTTGAGCTGCGCTGCCTTGTGCACAGGTTTGGGTATGTGCCGACTCCTGCGGGACGTCCTTGTCAGCTCGACCGACACGAATGTGACGCGACACGTGAAAGCATGAATAACACACCGTGACACCTTCCCGATCTGCGCATCCATCTTCCACTTGTCCTTGAGCGTGTCCCGGTACTCGATTGCCGCTCGCTCGCGCGCGGTGATGACCCCCAATTTGTCCGACGCGCGTGCCTTCCAGACGCGCACATTCCCGTCATCAGAGCCGGACAGTACAAAGCGCGCGTCTGCGGTGTATAGAGTTGACGTGACCCTACAATTATGATCCCGTTATCGTATGTCTAGTTCGGTTGAGATAGCGAGGCACTGTACCTTTGCATGCGCTTGGTGTGATACACCTCGGGGGCTGTGCCGACGCCCTCCTTCCATATTCGCACCGTACGATCCCAACCACCGCTGACAAATTCTGTCCCTGTCGGGCTCCAGTCACAGGCCATAACTGCTGCGACGTGTGCTTTGTAAATCTGTGTCGGGGTGTTGAGAGAGCGAATATCGAATGTGTACAGATTATGATCCTCCGATGCCAGAAGAACACTTGTCGGGAATGTCGGAGACCATGCTAACGAGTTACTGCGCATCTGACCAAATGTCAGCGAGCCTAGAAGACAAGCAGCATGACAAACAGACCTGCATGACAATGCGGCGCTCGGCCTTTCCTGTCCGGATATCGTACAAGGTAAATGTCCTATCTGAGCCAATACTGGCAAGTACAGAAGATTCTGAGAGGTTGAATCGCACGGCCGAAATAGTCTCTGTCGAAGTCGGGAAGGTAAGATTGGAGATGGCTGCGCTCCTGAAGCCATATCAGTCAGCAATGGAAGGACAATGGCTAATCAAACACTCTCACTTCGTTTCGTCCCAAATTTGCACGAGGCTGGAAGCGGTGGCGAATAGAGGTTCTGACCGATGATGGTCGATGGAACTGCACGGAAAGAGACAAATCAATGGTGATGAACAAGATTCAGAATCTAAAGATAGTTACTTGAATGCTGTCTTGCCGGAGTACACACTCAAAGGTTTCCGTCCCTGATCACCGTCAGCAAACTGTGGAAACTCCTCGAGAACTAGACTCACCGAGGAAGATCCAGCCTCCAATTCAGCGGTATCCGGTTGTGATCGGGTGTCCCATAATTTGACATTACGGTCGACTCCGCAGCTCAGCATTCTGTCGGCATCAGCAAAGCATATGCCCGTGATTTTCCCTTTGTGCGCTTGCTCTACATGTAGCAGCTGCGATCTCTGAGAAACATCATGGACAATCAACCCTGAAACGAATAATGGGTGCTCAGCAATTGTGCTCAAGATGAAGACGCTGAGGTCAAGCACACGCACACACCTCCGTCCCAGCTGCCACTCGCAACGACATTCAAAGTTTCAGGTTTCCGCGTCATGGTCTCCACAGCATCTACATGACCTTCTAGTGCGGCGATGAAAGGCTTTGCGAACATGCGTTCCATTTTGGCAGCGTTCAGTGCTCGCATGCGCTCTCTTGATCGGGCAAAGGGGTGCATAAGAGGATCAAGATTTCGGGACGTCGGAGTAGGGTCTCCTGGTCGTGCAGGTAAATGCCGGGACGGTGCATGTTGGAGGACAGAGATTTTCTGCAGGATCCGAGAAGGTCAATGGCTTCAAACAGAACGACGCTCGAATCTGAACGAACCACCATCGTCCCGGGATTGGCGGAATAACTGCGAAAAACTAATCAGAGAAGCAATTGAATCCGTGTTTTACGAGTGAGGTGCCGAGGTGAGTTGTCCCCCTGCCCAACCAGGTCAAAATAGTGTCGAGACGTCGTAGAGGGTGACAGGTTTAGTGTTTTAAGCGCCCTAATGCGTATTCCAAATTTGTGTCTGTAGACGCCGGCCATTATATCACCGGACTCTCCCGGCCCGCCACAGCGGCACCTCCCTCTCAGCGCACGAACTTGTATAGATGTTAAAATTTTGACCCGGTTCACGAACACACGCTCGTCCCGTGCAGCATTATTTGTGTTCATGATCGTGGCAGACTCTAACGATTATGTGTTGATGGATTGAAGTCGTCTTTGACGGACATTCATGACAGTATTTAACTTTGCCGCTTTCACCTAGTAGACGGTGTGACCGTTGGCCTTAATCCGTAAAATATGGTTTCGCGAATTTAGTGCACCAGGTCCCGGACCGCTGCCAGCTACAGCCTCAGAGCGTCCGGCGGCTAAAATCTTGTAGCCGCTACTGAGTATCTCTCGATCCACAGTAACACCAACTTCGACCCTCTTTTGTCTCAGTTTCATTTTTTCGGCTTTAAACGGACTTTAACGCGAGGCGCATTAGCTCAATGCTACTGGCTGCTGACGAGCCAAAGAGGACAAGCTTCTTTGTCTACTCAGGTTTTCATGTTGCAGGCGCTCATTGGGTATCGTCCCGTGCAATGTCAACCCTAAGAGCTGTGTTACTGTGTGAATTGCGGTCACGAGTGTCACCTTGCGATCCTCTGTCACGATGAACCAGATATCGCTCTTCTACTTCACGCCCCCTCCGGACATTATTTGTCGTGCACATTGTCCAATACTCTTTGAGGGGCTCAGAAGTTATGTCGAAACTCAAGATGGTCGCGAAGCTATTACCAAGAGGCAATGAAGGATCATCTAGTCAAGACGGACATCAAAACGAATCTCAAACTGAGGTAAATACTTGCATCTGCATCGACTCCTCTGTCTCGATTTTGAGATGAGACACCCAGACGTTATCACCTCCATCGGGAAATCATGGCGACTCTGTCGACGCCGTTCTTTCCAACTTCAAGAGCATACTTGAGACGGCAGATAAGGCTTTGTCTGGTGTTCCGGTACCGGGTTTAGATCATGTTCTGCCAATAATTGAAGCAATCATGGATAGAGTCACTGTAAGTTCTAATAACTCTGGACCGTCGATATAAGCTAATCCGCAAATTAGGCAATGAGAGCCAACGTGCGAGAGAAGAGCGATGTTGTAAAGAGGATTGAAACCTTACTAGAGCTACTTGGGTCAAACCTGAATTTGGTAAATTCAGAGCTGGAACGAATGGATCCCGCAACGCGTCAGCGTGTACGTGACGATATCCAAAGCTCAGACATACTAAGGCAACGTGTGGACGGACTTGTGAGGTTTGTTTATTAATTGCATTTGTGACCTATATGATCTTATGTTATTTCGTAGCAAACTGAGGGATATCCTGACATCAGCACGGCAAGCCCGACATGAGAGGTGGTACTCAAAACTTTGGTTCGCGGACCAGGACGCCGAATTACTGCAAAGTATTCGACGAAAGATCGTCGAAGCGATAGAGGATTTCAAGGTAACCCGCTCAGCGCTATGACTTCAGTCTGCTTACTGAATGGACGTGCAAGCTGCAAGGAGGCATAGATATTCGTCGGTTTCTGGGCACCCTGGCAGACCAGACAGCTGTGAGTAGTGGTATCAACGAAATTTCTGCATGGTCTCACTTGTCGTGTTATCAAACCAGCGCATCGAGCGTGAACAACATGAATACCATATACGTGTAGAGCAGATAGGGAAAGAGCAAGGTGAGACTGCCACATAAGACGTTCCGATGTCTACCAACCTAGTTCCTCTCCAGCGGAGTTTGAGACTCTGGATAGGCTACGACCGGCCAATGCTTCGTACAAGTCTTCATTGACGGACGAGAAATCGCGTCTCCAGCCAGGTACACGTCAAGAAATCCTTCGTGATTTGTCCGATTGGGTCATGAAGTCCCCGCAACCGCAACGCGTATATGTCTTGCACGGGCGAGCTGGAATGGGCAAATCCAGCATAGCTCATGCATTATCGCGACAATTTGCTGACACACACCTTGGATCATCATATTTTTTCAACCGCGCATCGGAGGAATGCAGTGATGCGCTCCGTGTCCTCCCAACCATGGCCTACCAGATTGCGAATTCAACACGAGCGTTACGTTCACATTTTGCGGAGGCCGTCAGAAAACATCTGCTCAGCGGCGATTCCCAGATGGTGGAACATCAACTGCAGGAATTGCTTAATACTCCTTTCGAAGCAGCTGTAGATGCTAAAGCTCTGGACATGACAATACCAATGCTCCTTGTCGTCGACGGCGTGGATGAATGTTCGAACAACCCCGAAGATATTGTGCCCAGATTGTTGCGTCTACTTTGTCTTGCAGCCCGCAAGTTTCCCTTCCTTCGCATCGTGATCGCCACACGCCCCGAAACATACATAATGGGCGCATTCAAATCCACCCCTGATTCTGGTACCATCGTGTCCCGTGACCTACAGCTGGTACCCGGTATTGACAGAGACATACGTCTGTTCATCGACACCGAATTCAATAAATGTGCGGAAAGTGGCCCATTCATGTTGATGAAGGAGCGACCTGACGCCGCAGCAACACTCACGGAGCTTGCTGATGGTCTTTTCATCTACGCCAGCACGATCGCCCGGTTTCTGATACGACACGTGACGTTGAAACGTCGAACGCTCGGCAGTGCGGACACTCCCACAGCTGACAATTGACATTCGAGTCGCACACGTCAGCCCTTCTCTGCTCCTCCCACTCTTTTTCTCCCACTTTCTCGAGTCGAGAATACTGCTCTCCTCCACTCTGCATGTTTGTTTATTGATCTGCCCTTCCCCTACTGGTGTCCTTCACAATACTCGCGTTCTAGATGCTGGCCAAGTCAGGATCTTTGCTGTCCAAGTCTTACTACTGTCAGACTTCCGGTAGCTTAGGAGCCTCTAGGAATTAGGGCCCAACTCTTATGCCTCGTATTTCTGTCTGAACCTCCGCCTTACACAGCTCTTGTGTACTCTATGCATCTCACCTGACTGTAGCATGAACCCATCTCCTGCGAGTTTGCCTTCCTGACCTGGTGCGTCAGACATCGGAGCCACATATGTGAGTGTAAGGGCTCGACGTCCTACGCAATGCTCTCTAGACTTCTCGCGCTACCAACTCCTTGTGGAGCCTATGCAAGGAGTTCTTTACAGATGTCGGGATTGGGTACATGGAGAGCTAAGTGCTCTCATTCCCGAATGACTGTTTTATAGCTCAAACATACTTTCCAGGTCATTGAAGAGTGGAGCAGTATCAATTCAACTCTTGTTGAGTAGCAACAGATGAAGATGCATGACAAGATCTGGTAAGCTAATACTGTATCTGTGAGCTGTGCCGTGCAACGCTAACAAGCATGGAAGGTACAATGCTGGCATGGAACCTGTCGATAGCGCTGTCAGGTCCAATGTGACTCGTCAATGACCATGAGCTGAGCTTGACAGACATGGGGACCCGTCTAGTGGTTAATCGGAGGGTGGATATGTGAGTGACTGATCATAGTACTAGACTTATGTTAGTTTTGTACCGGCTATATAATGCAAATAATGTTTGATTTCATTGTTCTGTGTGATATGAGAAGGATATGAGAAGTATGGCATATATGAGAAAAACAGCGTACATTACAAAAGGCTATGTCGTCTATGTACGAGCGAGCTACAGGGAGTACAAAGCTGCGCCGGCTCCTACTTGTCTCTACAGGGCGCTACCGTAGTACCAGCCTAGGCTACGTGGGCTACAAAAAAGGTAACTTGTGTACCGAGCTACCGCGGCGACCTATCTGACCTGGTGCTATGTACCAAGGTCATTTTTTCCTGATGTTCGGCGAGTATCGCGACGATCCAGACCACATGGACTACATACACCAAATCCTCACCTGGTTCGTATTAGCCAAAGACGATGTCGGGGTGACTTCGGCACGGAGTCTCAATATCGTGGGCATTCCGACGAATGTCACGGTAGACTTCATTGACCGTCTGAGGTCGGTCTTGGTTGTCGAGGAGCATATCGACTTGGACACGAGGATGAGGCCATGTCACGCGAGCTTTCCGCAATTTCTAGCAGACCCAGCCCGCTGCCAGGACCCAGACTTCGTTGTCGAGCCCCAATCCGGACATGACCTGGTTGCGCACTCCCTCCTTGAGCTCATGGCTCGTGCGAATATCAGCGCTCTGCCGAAAGCGCCTGACGGACAACTGCCGTGGATGTGGAGATACGGAAATACGCGGTGGCCCCACCATCTTATTCGAGCACGTTACACAGATCAACTAGGCCAACTCCTCCGAGCCTTCGCGGAGACTCATCTGATGCATTGGCTCCGTGGTGAACAACCATGGGAGCTCAATTACTTGCAAAGGGAGAAAGTTGGCTGGCTTGCTGAAGTGCGCGGCTGGTACCTGGTTCGTCTTATATCCTACTTTTTCTGTTTAGTATCTTCCTGATGGAGCTTCAAAAGGAGCATCGAGGCTCTGATAAGGAACTTGTCGTGATTCTCAGCAAAATCATTGACGAGAGGTGCTTGGAACTGCGGATTAATGCGTCAGAGCTGTCTAAAATATCCGAACTGGAGAATCTCGTACATGCTCTATAACATGTCGACCTCGAAAAAAATTCAACTCCCTCAGGGCTTGACCGGCGTAGTTGCGCCAGTGATGCTACGGACGAGAAGCCAGACAGCATGCAGCTCACGAAGTGAGTCACTGGGTCTACATCCCAATCAATATTAGTTCAACACATGGAAGACGGTGTTCCGCTGTTGAATGTGGTCAGGTACAAATTGCGCTTGGTACAGATCTGACATGCGCGTAAGAACAGAAAGAAATGCATCATTGACACGCCTCAAAATCCGAACATCGACGGCGTACTAGTGTCGAGATATTCTGCGCAGTGCAGCCATTCGCGCCGATATTAGTTTTGCCACCGAGCGTACTACCTGGATAGTGTGTGATCATTGGTCTCAGTTGGTTTAGGGCAGCTTCGCGGATTAGAGCATCCTTCAGTTAAGCTTACTCGTCAGGACAGAACGGCGGCGCGGCTGTACTCCGCGGATGCAGATGCTGCACACTGCGATCATCGACACCCGGAATACGGGTGACTTCAATGTCGACTATGTGGTTCTTAAACCGAACTTGCCCCCAAGTACTAGACATATTCTCAGACAATGAAATTGACAAGGCGGCGGCAAGAGTATGTACTAGCAGCGTAGCTTTAGGCGCTCTTCGAGGCGGGCCGCCAGATGTCCGGTGGCTGAAATCTTGCCGCCATCGTGTTCAAACTGCAAAGCATCCTCCGAATTCTCCAGAGTGCTGTTTCAGGCTGTTTCACTAGGATTGTCTGATCTTACGGCTTTATTATTATCTCCGTTGCTAAGATGGTGGGACCTACGCCAACCGCACCCCAAACATATTTGCAAATTATCGAGGCATGCGATAACTTTCGACTTCCCAGTCCTAGTGACTCGATTTCCGAACGCATCGTTCCATGGCGCCTCTCC
Source organism: Obba rivulosa (assembly GCA_001687445.1). NCBI lineage: Eukaryota > Fungi > Basidiomycota > Agaricomycetes > Polyporales > Gelatoporiaceae > Obba > Obba rivulosa. The sequence continues at coordinate 166,220 of KV722342.1, forward strand.
CCAGATCCCAACGCGCCTGCAATCGGCCTCCTGCGTCCAGCCATCGTGGAGCAACTGCGCCAAGAGAATATCCGCAGACCGCAGGTTCCTGCATGGGATATCCGTGAGGACGCAGTGAGTTTTGCAGGCTTTCTGAGGACGGCGGCGGAGCGCACGATCATCATGCGCGAGATGTGCATGCGTTGGCGCGACGAGGGGCTTTTTCCAAACGTGATCGGGCCGAAGAAATGGCGTGGCGAGATGTATCCCGTGTACCGCAATCCGTTCGGCAAGCACGACGCGCCAACAGAGGAGCAGGAAGAGGAGGAAGTGGGCGAAGCTGCAGACGATGGCCCTCCGTTGCGCACAGATGAAGAGGATGGCAGGAATTACGCGTTCATGATGGAGCGCGCGGCGTGCGCCCTCTTTGGCGTCGTCACGTACGGCGTGCACCTGACGATATATGAGGACGATGCAAGCGCAAACGGGTCTGCGTCATCGTGCAAGATCTGGGTGCCGACACGCTCGCGGACGAAGCAGACCTGGCCGGGTTACCTGGATAACAGCGTCGCTGGTGGGATACCTTCCGGTCTCGGCGCGTTCGAGTCCCTTGTGAAAGAGGCTATGGAGGAAGCTAGCATTGAAGGGAGGGTCGTGGAGAAGCATGCAAAGCAAACGGGAAGTGTTGCTTACTTCTTCCGGTAGGTCCATTCCCTTTGCAACATCATGTAGGGAGACGCTCATCCTGTGTAGCACGGACGCAGGTTGGCTGCAGCCGGAAGTGCAGTAAGTCACCATGCTCGCACCTGCATTCCCCGCTGTGTTGACGATGCACTAGGTACATATACGACATGCGCATTCCGCCTGGCGCGGATCCCGAGGCTTTTAGGCCGAAGCCTTTAGACGGCGAAGTGGAATCGTTTGAGGTGCGCCGGGATATTGACAAGTCGTGCGATGACAAACCCAGCCGTTCGTTTTTACAGCTTTTACCTCTATCTGAAGTGGCCGTACGAATGCGCACGGGATTGTTCAAGCGCAACTGTGCCCTTGGTACGTGTGTTAACACACTTACGGCTCATTTGACGAGTTCATGTTATTACGACAGTCTTGGTGGACTTCATGGTGCGCCACGGCTACCTGACAACAGAGAACGAACCCAACTATCTGGAGATTGTATCCCGGCTTCACGGACAATTTGAGTACGAGAGATGGTGAAGCGATTGCGGAATATGGCATGAAGTATGGAACATGGTACAAAGATAACTTGGTCTCTAAGGTTATTAGACTCCAGCCAGCCGATTGCCCGGTGAATAGTAAGTTCATCCAGTTAGCTATGCACCACCTATACGTCTCACTTTCACCGTATGATATACACAGGGATATGCATATCTATCCGATCTGTGTACTACGACACTACAGTAAGCAGCACCGAACAAATGCATGCCATCTTCTATGTTCTCTTCTGCATGTATAGCCCAACCGATAGTCTGACCGAGTGAAAACTGAACGCTGAGCATTGACACGCGCCATAATCATCGCAGACGGTTATGGACAAATCTGTCAGTTGCATCCGGGAGTAATGTTTCTTTCTTTCAGTTGCGACGATCGGGAACGAGCACCTTATCGTTGTGAGATCGTGAAGTATAGGGACTCGCTTGGACCTTGGAACGGCGAGTGTATGCGTGGAGTTACTTGCGTGCCTGTAACCCATTGTTCTACACTTTTGAAGTATTTTCAGAGCAACGAGTCATTACCTTGTCACCTAACATCTCGTGTGCCGCAATCTTTGCAAATCTTCCAATGTCGACAGGTATATTCTCATATACCGATGCGACGCGACGTTTGAGCAGGCATAAATAATCTAGCGGCTAGAATGAATTGCAACGAGGTCTCGACATCTCTTTCACATATGAATATTTGAATGCCATCGTCCAATTACTCCCAAGCCTCCAAGCCTCAATGCGACTCGAGATCTTGCCGTCCCCCAGATAGCGTGCCACGTATGTCCTCGTTCCAGTTAAGTGCGCCGCTTACTTATACTTGAGGCCTCGTTTTACTGAGCTAAATGGATGCATGACAGCGGCACCTGTGGGGTTTGGACCGGCCGAGCATTGCGTTGGACTGCACATAGTGCACTGTTTGTCTTCCCTGCCAGAATGCTTGTCTGGCAGATCCAGCATTCTAGCCGTACCTGGCTTGGAAATTGAGTGGTCCTGGAAGACAACGGACCTAGACACATTCATCGGTCGGGTATGGATGTTCAGTGGAATAGCTACCATCTGCACAGCTGATGGGAACGTTACTTGTCAACGCCCCGCCAGCGATGGTAGTCATCGACACCGTCATCACGTCAGGGGCTCCGCCGAGCGAGAGGTGGGCTGACTGATCCTGTACCCCGCCGAACACTCCCCAGCGTCGCTCACATCCTACTATCAATTGGTGAGCTCAGTCCATGTCATTGTCCGGAACATTATACATTCAGATGCTCGCACAAACAGAGATTCCGATACATTAGACCTGTGAGAGTACACAATACTATAAGTCGTCGAACACTACACACTTGGGTCAGAAAGGGAGTAAAAATAATGCATCAGACGTCAGGATCCGTCCACAGGAACAATTTTGGCCGCAACCGGTCCACTGCTGATTTGCGGAGAAGGCCCCTCTAGTAGATTGCTGGAGGGCAACCGTGGCGGAGGTAGGGTGGTATTCATATGTACTGATGGAGGGGGAATGTATGGTAGCGGAGGCGATGATCTTGGGTTCAGCCCCGCGCCACCGGATATAGGGGTACCGCCGTTCGCGCCAACGGGTTGTTCAGCCATCGAGACACTGAGCTTCCTCGGAGATGGTATCTTGGGCTGGTTGGGGGATGGCGGGCTGTGTTTAAATGCTCTCAGGCTCGGGCTATTGACCTTCTCTGGACTCGCAGGATGCACAGAGGGTGAGCGGGGGTTAGATCCCGGAAGAGGCAATTGAGGCGGCGGTAGTGATGGCTGAATCGAGCGTTGAGGAGAGCGTATGTGGTTGGAGAACGGCGAGTTATGCGGGCTCGACGGTGTAGGAAGAGGTCGGCCATTGCTCATCGGAGGGGACCCAAATATAGGCGGCTGGGGGATGGAAGGTGAGCGCGGCATGCGCGAGCTAGTGTGGCGTTGGGAACCTGATGCAGAATTCAGCAGCGGTCCAGACACAGATGGACCCAAAGACGAAGACGGGCGCGTTTGCGGGCCATCATCGGGCGCACTCCATGAACTCCGGCGTGATGGTACAGTAGATGCGGGGGCCGTGGAGGGGCCAGGTCCATTTCTTGGCGAACGGAGACCACCCTGCATTCCCTGTAGCGGCGGACCAAGCCTCTCGCGCGTATCGACGATGTATTGCGCCGAACCCATGAGTCGCTCATGAGGGCCAAGTGGAGGAGCAAGTGGTCCTCGACTGCGTTCGCGAGCGGGATCAGGGGGAAGCTCTTCGCCTTTCCAGAGGGACGACATGTGAGGCGACGCGCCTGACTGCTTCGTTGCGCTCGAGAGTTCGATGAGCTCCGTTTGCGCACCATTAAGCGAGCGTCGCGGCTCAAAGTCTCGGGGGAAGCGGGGACTCTGCGATGGGCCGGATATGGCATTGGGTGGAGGGAGGCCCGCCATCGGCGACACATGCCCCAGACCACTTGGTCCAGCAGCGGGCGCAGGTCCTATGCCGCCCGATGTCTGAGGATGGTGGTGGTGGTGCACATGGTGGTGGTGATGGTGATGGTGGTGGGGAGGCGGATGTTGGAGTCCAACCTGCCCAGGGCCGGTGTGGACGTGCACATGCGAATGGGCGTGCTGGCTAACGTGCTGTCTCGGCCGGTGGCCCTGGGCGAACGGTTGCAAGAGGTGCTGATCGCGCTCCCGCTCGCGTTCGTACTCGCGTTCTCGCTCGGCTCTGTCCCTCGCCTTCGCGCCGTCTGCGAGGCGCTCCCTGTCTCGCTCCTTGTCACGCTCTCTCTCGCGTCCGTCCACGTCGATAGCTATCCGCTTGTGTTCCTTGGAGTTCTCGTGATGTGACGGTCCCGGAGGTCCGATGCCCATCCATCCGTTCGACTTCGGACCCGCGAAACCAGGCGGAAGTGGAGAAGCGCCCACACCGATCGGCATACCGGGCCCTGACGTGCTGTGCATCGTCTGCACAGGGACGGGCGAAATTGAGCGTCGCATGAGGTTCCCTTGGCCCAGCCCGCCCGCATATTGCTGCATATGTAAAGGACCGGGTTGTCCGAGTCCCGACGCAGGACGGTGTAGCGGACCCATGTCGGGGTCGAGAGGGAGGAGTCCGTGAGGCATATTCGGAAGTGCGCCTGGCGGCGCAGAGTGGTGGTGAGGTAGGCGCTGACCGGGACCAGGGAAGCCTTGCATCATCGGGGGACCCTGCATCTGTGAACCATGCAGCTGCATTTGCTGCTGGTGTTGGTGCTGGAACGCTCCCGGCGGAGGTCCCATGCGATTGCCAACCGCAGGCCCATCGAGGATTGGCATGCCCATGTATGGATCATATCCTTGCGGAGGAAACCCCGGTCCTGCATTCATCATGGCGACATGCCGGGGATCGTAGCCTGTCATAGGGCGCCGCTGTGAGAATATGGCCCTCATATCGCGCTCAAGGTCGGTAGGTGAGATCGGGTCGATGACCGGATATGCAACATTTGTACTTGCAGGAACCTTTCTCGCGTTTAAGCGGCGAGACGGTTTGGACTGAGCAGATGGTATGCCGAATGGGTCCGAGCGAATAATCTCGCGCAAAGAAGGTGGTGGCGGGACACGTTCCGGAGGCTGAGGAATCCGTCGCACTGAGATCGTGCACAATTCAGCCCACGCGTACAACGCAGGATAATTTCTTTCTACTCACCTGGCTGCGGACGTTCGAGCGCACGTCGTTCCCTCTCTAGACGCCTCTTTTTGCGACTCGTCTCCGATAGCATCTCGGTCTGCAGCTCGTCTCTGACATTCTGCCAAGCACGAGAGACGGACGATCATCAGTACAATGTCATTTCATATCACAGTCACGTGCAGCGCGTCGCACCTTCCACCAACTCCAAACCCCGCCTTCGTCCAGCCTTCTCCTCTTCGTGACGTTCGCGACCTCGTAATCGCGCCGACGCGAAGCAAGCTCAAGGCGTTTATCTCGGCGCTTCGAAAGCTCCGTATGAAGGTGCAGCAGTTCCGGATGTGTGCCTATATGAGTGGAGGTACGCTCCATTGAGATGGATTATGAGAATCAGACGCGTGAAGACGGACCATCTGCAATGAGGCCTTCCTCCCAAGCTAGACCCTCCATCTTCTCGACGTATAGGCGCTCCCTGAGCAATGCGAACTTAAGTTCAATCGTCGCGAGCACGTCCAGTGCCTCCGCGCGATGGGCGGGCTGCAGGTCCGACTCGAGCTCCATCTCAGGCGACCCGGCGTCAGCCTCCTCCGCGTCGACGGCCTCGCCTTCGTCCGCGTCTGCCGCCGCTTGCTCGACATCCGCATCCATGTCCGCGTCGGCGTCCGCGGCGGGCTCTGCCTTCGTCTTCTTCGCCGCGCGCGAGCGTGTCTTTGACTTCCTCGCCTTCCCGGAGGTGCGTACGCGCGGCCTACGCGCAGTGTCTTGCTCTGGCTCGGCTTCCCGGTCAGAGCCGGCCTCGGCCTCGAGCTCTGGGGATGGCGAGCGCGATGATGGGGAGGCGGATCGGGAGGATGTCGGGGACGGTGTAGCTACGGGCGGCTCGACGACGGAGGACCCGGCCATGATCGACGACGCGGCCGCTGCAGCGTTGATCGGGGCGACGAGGGCGGGGGCAGGGGCAGTCGAGTCTACCTCCATCATAACAGGGCCGTCGGCATCATCTTCAGCGTCGCCTTCGACAGGAACACCGTTATCGACAGGTGTGGCGGAGCCCAGCCCAGCGCTGCCCGGCACCTGGAGCACAGTCCCATCGTCCGCGCCCTCGGCCTCGACATCGTCCTCAGACTCCACGTCGTCCCGGGGGCCGTTCGTGTCGTCGCGCACCTCGTCGTCGTCGTCGATGTCCGCGGCCTCATCTTCGGTTAGGTCAGGTGACGTGCCCTCGTTCTCAGCCTCGGCGCGAGTGGCGCGGGGCGCGCTGTCGGGCTCGTCGTCGTCCCCGTCCGCCTCGTCGCCCGACTCGTCGTCCTCGGCGGCGGGCTCATCCGAGCGCGAGGGCGGGGCGTCGTCCTCCGACTCCCGGACGTCATCCTCCTCTTCCGGCGGATCGTCGATTTGAGCGCTGGGCGTGTGTGTCTTCGCGCGACGGTCCTCGACGACGGCAGACGAGTGGACTTCTGCCTCGTCCTCCTCTTCTTCCATGGCCTTTGCAGGGCCTGTTTCCTCTTCCTCCTCCTCTTCTTCCAACGGTTTGCCGCGGAAGTCGGTCTTCTTGTTACTCTTCGTCGCCCACCCCCACATGTCCTCGGGGATGATACCTCCACTACGCTTCCTTTTGTTCGTGCGGGCTGCTGTATATTCGTCGTTGGTGTCGTTTCCGTTCTGGCGTGTTTCGAATTCTTGGTCGTCCTCTGTGAGCTCTGAGAGTTCGGAGTCGGTGTCTAGCCCTGCGGCGCCACTGTGGTTGGACGTGGATGATACGGTGCGGTTGCGTTCGGGTGGGTGCACTGGCGGAGGGGACGGCGATGGGGAACTGAGAGGCTCGAGCGAGCCCGTCGATCCCGGCATTGTCGACGGCGATGAGGGCGGCGAGGAGGGCGATGAGGACAAGCAGCGGATGGGTGAACGGTGAGAGGCGCGCGACTGTAGGATCGAAGCCCAGATCTCAGCACGCTTTTGTCCGGCCCGGGCTCAGCTCTGCCACAGCACCTGCGCCGATGCCGACACGGGCCGACGCCGGATGCCGAGCTCAGCCACTCTCGCATGCTGCACCCGCAAGAAATACGAGCCCAGCCCAGGGTCTGTAGCATCCTTGCTGTGCTGTGGCAGACGGCGAGGGGTCATACTCAATGAGTATGGAAATTGTCAGTGAGTAGCAGGAGGATGTAGGGTCTTATGTGCGAGTCTAATGTGCACCCAGTATATTTTCGAGTGCCGGTTGTTGACCTGGATCTCTCAGCTGCATCTTGTTATACCCGCAAACAGAGCTAGATTTGCTTCTCGCTGACACCACTATTGCACTCAAACAGGTCTCCCCTCCCAATGACATGTACGTATTGCGTCTCTTCTGTGTTCGTTCTCCGACACTTTGTGTAAAAGCATCGTTCACTACTGCTTCAGCACTGCGTTCTATCCGGTCTGATACGAAGCCACACGTCAGCCCATGCGAGGATTTCAAGGATTCGCGTGTCCCGTATCCGCAAGGCATCCACGCATACGAAAGAGTACGATGGTGTAAACGACGAATATTGCATAGGCAATGGAGTTGCGTGGCGGGAGGCCGTCGCGGACATCAGGTAATGGAACGATGACTTCGACCAGGGTCTTCGCAAATATCGTCTTCATCTCTTCGCTGCATGGGACGTCGGTGAACCTGTTAAAGCGAACGGGGAAATTAGCGATGCGATCGAAAGATCGCCCAGTGCGCCGAAGCTTACACTGACGTCTTTGCTCGCCTATATCCTCAAGCGCGTCTCCGTATCACAGGTGGTCTAACTTTGAGAAAAGGACGCACGGCGAGAGGCACGTTGATGCCGCTGAGGATGATGTTCTCCGGCGGGGATTTCTAACAAGCGAGTATGAGACATAAATAGACGAACTAAGCATTCATACGTTTACCTACCAGATTGATACCGTGACTTAGCGTATCGTTCAGTATGAGCACGATGTTTACCACTGGTGTGAGCCGCTTTGTCGAAGCGAAGCGCTTCGGTCGGAATTCGTCGACAGCGCGAGCTTGGTAACTAAAGATGGCAATGGCGTCTTCGGCAGAATTGCAGTTTCTGAGCTCGTAGCCGAGCGGATGAGTCTCGAGGCTCGTGCCAGTCTGTTGTCTGCACGTATCAAGAGTAATGAAAACCATCTCTTGAAAGCTAGAGCAGGACCGATCTGGAGCCTAAGTTAATGATACCAAGGTCGTCGAAGCCTGCTCGTCTGCGCTTGAAGGGGGATGGACCTGGGCTTGTGAATCACCCAGGTGGGCCCGTCTCACGGCCGTAGTGGTCCGGCTGCGGCGACATGGAGCTCTAACAGGGCGTTGATCAGGCTGATCTGGGATTACTAGGCGAGATCAACGTAAAAGGTATGGGCGAGCGAAAAGACTGGACGAAAGTTCCACGGGCGCAGAGGCGGTGCACTTCAAAGAACACTGCCACATGCACTAGTAGACATGCTTATGCTCCATGTACCGTGTGCTGGATGCTGGAGCCCGCGCAAACCTTGACTCTTGCATGGAAGACAGGCCTAAATATGGCGCAGAGCGAGAATAGAACTAAGTTCAACCAACGCAGTCGGATGGGGTCAACGATGGTGATGCAGCGGGTGCGCGGTCGCCAGAATGGCGAAGGACCATTGATAGCAAACTCGCGGCAAGTACTAGAGAAAAACACACCGAGCGGACTGCAGTGGATCAAGAACGCGGAAACTGGACATGTACATGAATGATTGGTGCAGCAGCAGCTGAGCGCTTATCACGTGAGCAATGGGCGCTTCTGCGGCCCTGCGCGGAGTAATACTCTCGTCCACGAACTAACCAAAGTTCAGAAACATGGTATCTGCGGATAACTTGAATCTTGACTGCCTAGAGCTCATTTTCGCGTTTCTCAACGGCAATGATCTTGTGTCTGTCGCGCTCGTCAGCCGGTCTTTTCTTGCCGGTGTCATCCCGCGGCTATACCGCAGTCTTGTCTTCAAACTGCACCAGGCGAAACGTTATCCTGCAGTAGGTCTTGTAATGTTTACTCTATGTGCGACGGTTGTCATTTTGTTGCAGATAATGTCACCATTCTCCGCAGTCGTCGCTCATCCAGGTCTCTCCGTGCACGTACGATCAATAGGTGCGCAGCGTACTTGAGGCTGCCATGTTCTTGCTTATGTTTTACAGACATCAGGACGATCCCGACACAAAAGTCTATTCTGAATCCGAATTTCATGAATGACTGTCTGCGCGCAATTGCTCTCTGCAACAATCTTGGCTTCTTCGTATGCACGCCAAATGTTCTCCCGTCGTTTCTACATTCCTTGCAAGGCAAAGAGAGCCTGGAAGAAATACGCGTCAACGCGAACCTTTCAACAGATCAGAGCGAACAACTCGTCAAGCTCAGAGGCCTCCGAAGCATCACACTCGACGCCGGCAGTTGGGCCATGGTGGACGCGTTGCCTAGATGGACGGCGGCACTGAGACCGACACTGACAGAATTAACGCTATACGTACGATTTGGGCTATATCCGTGCAGTTTTCAATGCACTGACGTCTTTCAAAGTCAATGCCGGATCTCAACGAATGTATCCTCGACACGGTACTCACAAACCTGCCCAATTTGACTGGGCTCCATGTTGTCGGCTGTCCCAAAGTGGACCACTTCACTGTCCTACGTCTCACTGCAAAGGTGCCGAAGTTGGAGAGTCTATCGTTCACCAGCTGGGTATGTGCACCTTTGATGACTGCACGTATGTATTCACTTAGGACGAATGCAGGAATCGCCTCGGCCCATTCCGACGGGTCTCCCAGCGCTCTCCAGATTAAAGAACCTAACCGTGGACACGCATTGTTCACTCACACCTTCCTCAACACCCAACCTATGGACATCTATCATAGCGCTTACGCACTCTTGGTCGTGTCCTCTGCGCTCAATAACGCTCAAGCTCTCCGAGAAGCTCGTTGTCGCCGACTCATTTGTCCGGGACCTTCTTGACGCGCACGAGGCGACGCTCACGCACCTTGCGCTGATCAACTGTGGTATCAGTGTTGAGGGCGTCCGTTCCATCTGTTCGCGGTGCAAGGATCTCAAACGGCTTGTGGTCAGCATACCGGTCAAGGAGATGCCAATCGTACGTCATCATCTCCTCTGGCGTCTTCATGTAGAAATATTGACGAATTTCTTATAGTTCACATGGGCGGCGGCGCTCCAGGAGTCGAAGACGTTGCAGACATTATGCGACATCAATGATACACATTCCACGCATGGACCACGCCCGTTCCTCACTAGGGGTGACATTCACCTCCTGATGGAATGCGTCCCCACGCTAGAGAAGGTCGTTACTGATGAACGCGTGTGGCGGGTAAGTGCTTGCAAAGCCGTTCTGCCAGGTCTTGGTTACTCATTACCTTGTCTCTTCGCTTTTCTCCATGCATCATTCGCCTGGTGATCACGACTGCAGCGGACGGCTCCGAAGCGTTATTTCGAGGAATTTGACGACTTTGACGTATCGCTCGAAAGACGAAAAGCTGCACCGGCGTCTCACTGGTTCATGCCGCCGTAGACATCGGCAATACCGCAGGTGTGCATGTGAGGGAGCGCAGGTCCTTTTACTAATAGCAACCGAAGTGTTGCCGTGAAAATTGTAGGATAGGATTGTGAGCAGTTGGAGAATATAGAATGAGCAGGCTCTCTCCCAGACGCTGAGGCCGGGCGGGAATTGCCGACGCACGCCGACGACAGACGCCCAAACAGCTTGGCCTGACCAGAGCAGTGCATTCGGTGGCACCGGCTTCAAGTCTTGACATTCCTCCCGTTTTCTCAAATTTCAATTACATATCTCTGCTCCCAATCTCTCGCCTAGAGCGCCATGTCCGACACCGAAGGCGACATTGACGACGAGTTGCTCGCGCTCGCCGGGGAAACTGAGAAGAAACGCAAGAAACAGCGGCAGGCCAAATCCTCGGCTGCGAAGCGCCGCAAAGCAGAGTAAGCACACTGATGTGCTGATAACTACTTGCGCCTTTCCCAATGCCTTCCACTCGCAGTGTATCAGACTCGGACTCGGAGCAGCCGGAGAGCGAGGAAGATGACGCGGCCAATCCGTATCCGCTCGAGGGCAAATACATCGACGAGGAGGATAGGAATCGGTACGTGGCCCTTGCTTGGTTATATTGTGGCGGTAGACGACGAACTCTGCGCAGATTGATGGAAATGCCGGAGTTCGATCGGGAGGGCATCCTCGCCCAACGGCTCGAAGAGATGCAGCGGATACAGGATCAGCGGAATCTGGACCAGATGCTCAAGGCGCAGAGCGGAGGACGCGGAGGCGAGGAGAGCGTGTCTAAGGCTGCGAAACGTGTGTTCCCCGGTTCTTGATGTCATCGCTGACTGCTCACGCTGCCCTAGGTCAACACGCTGTAAGAGGAGCCACAAAGGAGAAGACGCGCAAGTTGGATGAGCTAAAGGCGAGGCGGAAAGCGAAGGACGAGAAGAAGCGTGTATGCTATCTCTCACTACTTCGCCACGCACAGTCTGATCAGCCCAGACGAGAGACATGTCGCCGAAGCGCGAAGCATCATCCTCTCCCGTCGACATGGATATGTCCGACGATGAGGAGGAGGACGGGCAGATCACAAAGTACGAGGAGCAAGAGGAGAAGGAACGGCGCATCCTGGACAAAGTCAACAGTCGAGAGGATGTTCCATCAACGCTGGAAGACTTGGAGAGCGTCCGATTATCACGGGAGATGTTGGTGAAACACTCTGCTGCGCCATGGTTTGCAGAATACTGCAAAGGTACGGTAGAACTGATCGCGTCTGTGGTATCTCCCCGTCTGAATATGCGCAGGTGCATGGGTGCGCTACTTGATCGGTAACGACCGGGAGGGCCGACCATTATATCGCATTTGTGAAATCTTGGGTGAGGACTGAGCCTCGCCCGTCCTTGCTGATCTACGTTGGATTCACACCGTGTCAGAGGTCTCGCAGACTGGAGCCAAGCCGTACGAGATCAATGGCCGGGTATATCAACAAGAAATTGAGCTTAAGCACGGTAATGCTGTCCGCAAATTTCCTATGGACAAGGTGTCAAATGGACCCTTCACTACTGTTGGTTTATCTGCATTTCAGCGTCATGACACATTGACGACCGTTCTGCGCAGGGCGAGTATGACCATCTCATCAGAACTCTTACCAGCGATAGGAATCCCACTCCGTCAAAGCGGCAGCTTGAAACGAAGCGGGCTCAATTGTTGGAGCTGCCGAACAAGCCTATGACAGAGGTCGGTCTGGTCACGCAGCACCAAACTAGCAGATGTTTGATTACCGATGTACCCCACCCCTGCAGAGCGACGTGTCCGCGATGCTCGCACGCAAGGGCACGCAGAACAAGCAGACCGCGACGTGGATGACAATGGAGCGCTCGCGGCTCATGCAGGCCCGCACGCTCGCCCAGCGGCGGCAGGACTACGCCGAGGTCGCGCAGATCGACGCGCAGATCACCGAGCTCCAGTCGTCCACACCCGCCCGCGAGCGCGAGGAGAAGGCGGACATGCTCGCGAAGGTCAACGAGCGCAACCGCAAGGCGAATATGGAGGCCGTGCGCCGCGCGGAGATGCTCGAGGCGGAGCGCAAGCGCCGCGAACGCAAGATGCTCGCGGCGGGCGGGCGGGGCACTGCGACTCCTGGCACCCCCGAGCCGGGGGCGCGGTTGAAGCCGGGTCTCAAGGCGTTCAACTCAAGGTTTGTCCTTCCTCTTTATGTTGTCCTTCGTTGTGTGTGCGGGTGCTGTGTGAGATGGCTGTTGTGATCTGAGTGTTGACATTCCTGCTCCAATCCGCGCGTGCATCGTGGAACAGGCCGGGCACTCCTGGGACGCCTGCTCTTCAAGTTGATGCTACGACGCCGCGCTCGGTATCGCCACTACCATCGTCATTACTTCCAGCTTCTACCCTTACGAAACCGCCAAATCTCAACGGGAGCAGCAATTTCGAGCAAGCAGTACTCGAGTCCGTGGAACTCGATCTAGGTGATTTTTGAGTGGTGATGGTGCTGTGGGTCCTACTTCGTTCTGTATTTCTTGATTAGTTTATCGTAATTGCTCTGTATTCTAAACCTCATATACGCATTGTTGTCCCAAGCAATCTCGAAAATATATATACCCCGACCATAGACTCGAGTGCCCTCCCGCTTCACACAAATGCGCGTCAACAACCCGGATCCAAGAAGCTCGGGCATTCCACATCAAGAGGACTTTGGCTTTTCCCCACCTCGACTATGCGGTGACCCGTCGACCTCTTCCTTGATGCCCAGCTCAATCCTCATCACAATCGGCTGGAACGCCGTCATCGTCAAGCCCATTTGATGCCGCTCGCTAGACTGCCAGCCGGTTGGGAGACGCTCTTCAAGTAGAATGGTTCGCAAATCTTTCTGGGAGCCTCCGAACATCTTCAACAGAATCGCAGAGCTGTTGGTGTCGATTTCGTAAATCAGTGAGATCCGCAGTATGCAGGAGGCTATGGACTGACTTGGAGCTGCTGAAAAGCTTATGAAATGTGGAAAGACTATATTGAGGATTGGTTCGTCGTGCATCGGCACGTCGCCGGCCCATGATTCGTGAAAGGTCCTCCGCGGTTAAATCACCACCAGGACCCGTGCCGCAAGCGAGCAGCTCGTGGATGAGCGGAAGAGAGGGTTGCCCCTGATCGTGCTTCAGATAGGTATCTTCACCTAGAGGGGAACACGCGTTAGAGGCGGTAGAGATGTGCCACCAGGTACCGTACGAGTGAGTGACGCGTCGTGCTCGATGCCATTGTGCACATCAATATCACTGAGATTGAACTTGTCTGTCCAGTAGCTGCGTCCAAGGATCCCCGCAATATAGTTGGGAACATAGAAACTGAATGTCGGGGCAAAGTTGTATGTCGAACGCACGGCGGCGTGAAGGTCCCGGAAGCTAATCCCGCGACCTGAATGCGGAAGGATACCTAAGCGCCCAGACACGGCTGTGAGTACATACGAGACCAGGCGTATACGGCCACCTACGGTGATTTGCCAAAGCATTAAGTCCAGGACACGAGCATCTGCTATCACCGGGCCCGGGTGGCGCGTATTCAGGCCAAAGCCCACCCGCACCCGGGAAACCTGCGGGGACGACACTTCCCGCTGGCTTCAAAGGTGCGACCATGTTGAACAATGTCAAGCCAATGTCCCAGAGCATGAGCCCGACGTTGAGCACAACGCTGCCCAGCGCATTGACCACTCCAGAGACGAGGCGGAGAGCTGCCACGGCGAAGAAGGAGTCCGGCATGGTGGTTGCTGGAAGGGCGGAATCGTTGAATCGCATTCAGGCATCATTATTATATATGCGCCGCTCACGGAGTGAGGTCGGCCCACGCAGAGCGCCGTCCCGTATTTAGCGACAGACGGCTTGCTTGTTTACATTTCAGTACGCGAATGCCTGCGCGAAGCGGGTGGGCGCCGCTACCATTCCGGCGGCTATTCTGACTTCGGAGTCGAAACTTCCGCTTCGAGCATGGAAGCTGCCTCGCCGAGCGAGATAGCGACTGGCCGCGGACACATGGTGATCAGTCTGGCAATACAGAGCTATAAGCGTATAGTGGTCGGGATGGCTCCAGTTCTGCATTAGACGAGATGCACAGACCGTATGTGCGCTCGAATCTTGTCAGGGCGTCCCCAGATCCCATTAAATGTGCTTTAGTGGAGTACAGCCATGGGTGACGAGGCGGTGGATGTGCCACGCAGCGCTATGCCCAACGCGAATGACGTCGGATCACACCGGGCTCGAAACAGGTGAGTGAATCTCCCAAGATCTCCCATCATGGCAGGCTCACCTTATACGACTTCGAGGCGCCTGGATACAATTCCGCCTGCATATGGAACTATACCGTCAAATATTGGACGGCACATTTCTTAGAAACGCACCGTACGGAGAAGTTCTATCAGTTATTACGAGTCTTTTTAGAAGCCCAAATAGTACAAACGATGGCTTCGTGCTGATGGACTGTGAAGTACCCCTGACTCGGCGACCGACATTGCCGCTGCGGGGCGGCTGGACGAGCTTGCTGAAGTACGGGACTGCAGCAAGTACGAGATGTTGCTGTGCGATTTGTTGTTGATTTGAAGGTATGTTTGATCAGGAGCGAAATTGTCGAAAACACCTTGCAAGTTTACTTGACAAAGTCATCGACAAGATAGTACGCGCGGAGGTGACACAGGCATCCGTAGATCTGCCAGATAGCAGCTTGCAGATGTCTGCCAGCACGTCCTGATCTGTTTTTCATCAGTTAGAGTACCGCATCCAGATGACTTTGTACTTGTATCATTAGTTAACATTCCAGATCAGGAAATAATGTAAACATACAGCTCACTTACGTCGACCGCATTCGAAATCACTGTTCTCAGCACCCAGAACCAAAATCTGTCTTGAATGAGTTCTCTTCGACTGAATTCTCTTTTGACTTTTTGTACCCTACGCGTTTCAAGTTGGCCACGTGAAAGATCAGCTGAAGTTCAAACCGTCCTCTCCCTTAAGCCCGACCACGTTATTCGTTTTGGTCCGATAGTTCGATGCGCAAAAGCTCGTGCTTGCAGCAGGTAAACGCGAACACTGACACAATGCACGTATCTAGCATCGGTCAATCTGTCTCGAGCTTGGGTGCACAAGCTCGTGCCAATGCAAACAAGAAAGGACGTCACAACCACTTACTCGTTCCGCCACTTCGAACAAATATTTGGCTTCCACACACGTGATCAGCCTTCGTTCAACTCTATTCGCTCTTCTGTCTCAAAGTATTCTAAACTTCCCTTTCCACTGGATGGGAAGTTCTTGCACAGTACCACTGACTTTGTGGAGCAAGAAGGCTTCCTTGAATCTGACCGGTCATAAGGACTTCAATCATAACGACGCTCACCGGACTAGGCGGCGACGACGCGGCTGCTTTCCTTGCTTCAATCGTCGTAAAGTCTGGAGACATCTATTGGAATTAGATGAACACTGGCCATATACACACTCGATCAATACAACCATCTACGGAAAGGCCTGTCTCGTTCTGTTCGGGCGAAGACATCTTCGTGTGTGTCGGCCCTTAGAGGGACTGAGGGAGCCATCACCCGAACAGATGTGTGCGTAGTGAGAGCTGGAAGCAAACTAAGTTGAAAGCCCACCACGTCTGTTATGGAGGTGAGTAGGAGTCACTTCTTGTAACATCGGTACCGGTGCTGAGGGGCCTAACGACGATCCTGCAGTTTGCGCAAATAGCTATGTGCTAAATCCGATCACACTAAGATCGAACCAGGATATCCCGTAACGATCGGCGAATAAGGCATCTCAAACAGACAACCAGGTGGGTGATCGCCGAAATGACATCCCTCCAAAGAGGTAGAACCGTGAATGCTCAGTAAGCTATTTGGTATCAGTGGATGCACTGACGTACATCGTCACCGTCGAGCACGAGCCTGACGACGGGCGCGGCCTTATTGATGCAAATCAGCTTATTCATGAGAGTGGTGGGATGCGTATAAAAGAGCGTGCAGCATCCCCAGGATCCGCAGACCCGCTCTTTGCAGGTACACGTCCACCTCGCTGCTGACTGACTTTCCCTCTTACACACCCACAAAATGTCGACTACATTCTGGGCACCCCCGCCTGAGCCTAAGACGCCTCTTGGCCGCCACCGCAAGCTCGGGCCTCTCTCCGGACTGCACGTCTCGCCCCTGATCCTCGGCGCGATGAGCATCGGCGACAAGTGGGAGCAATACGGCATGGGTTCCATGGACAAGGAGAGCAGCTTCAAGTTGCTCGACGCGTTCTATGAGGCCGGCGGGAACTTCATCGATACTGCGAATGCGTACCAGGATGGGTCCTCCGAGGAGTTCATCGGCGAATGGGCGGAGAGCCGGGGTATCCGTGACCACTTGGTCATCGCAACAAAGGTCAGTCCAATTAGTCTGCTGGATATTGAGAACGAATACTCACGGGCGCTGCAGTACAGCACGAACTTCAAGCGGGTTGAGAATATTCATCAGAAGTCGCAATACGTTGGTAACAGCCTGAAGTCAATGCTCCTCTCCCTGGAGGCGTCTCTGAAGAAGCTCCGCACATCCTACGTCGACATTTTGTACATCCACTGGGTAAGCGCTATATAAACGGATCTACTCGTTTCAGCGGGCTTGACATTCATCTTCGCAGTGGGACTGGGAGACAGGCATCGAGGAGATCATGGACGGCCTGCACAACCTCGTTGTTCAAGGCAAGGTGCTCTATCTCGTAAGTATTCCTTTCTGTCAGCGCGATACTGGTGCTCATCTTCATCCAGGGCGTGTCTGACTGCCCTGCGTGGGTTGTCTCCCACGCGAACACGTACGCCCGCATGGCGAACAAGACGCCCTTCGTGATCTACCAAGGCGCATGGAGCATCCTCCAGCGCGACTTCGAGCGCGAAATCATCCCTATGGCCCGTGCTGAAGGTAAGAGTACTGAACCTACTTCGCTTGCCCGAGGCTCTGACCGCTGCCTCCCCAGGTCTCGCACTCGCTCCGTGGAACGTCCTTGCTGCAGGCAAGATCCGCACGGACGCTGAAGAAGAGCGGCGCCGCCAGACGGGCGAGAAAGGTGCGGACAGACACTACAGCACGACACCCTTCCGGGCTGATTGGCACCATCTTAGGCCGCCTGATCTACGGCACCGGCTGGGAGCGCACGCCGGAGCAGCGCAAGGTCTCCCTCGCACTCGAGGAAGTCGCGAAGCAGATCGGCGTGAGCAGCATCACCGCAGGTTCGCACATGATACCCTCGACACTCGAAGAAACTGCTAACGCGTGTCTGCAGTCGCCATCGCGTACGTGATGCAGAAGACGCCATACGTCTTCCCGATCGTCGGCGGGCGCAAGGTCGAGCACCTCATGGACAACATCGAAGCACTCAAGATCTCGCTCACAGAGGAGCAGATCAAGTACCTCGAAGCTGCCCTGCCTTTCGATGTGGGCTTCCCGCTGAACTTCATCGTGAGTGTTCGCTGGTGCTGTGTGTGAGCTCAACCTGTTCACTGAGAGGGAATTTACAGGGCGATGGCTCTGTCCACTGCCGGCTCTTCTCGTCTGCGGGCCACTTCGACAAATGGCCCGGGCAGCAAGCTATTCGCCCGAGCAATTAGGGGCACATGGAAGGCTGGTTGAGCTTTCTGTATCTAAACCTCCGGATTTAATCACAACTATGTGATGTCCATTGGCTCCGTCAGTGATCTACATGTGTCAGCACAGCGTTCTTGGGGAGCGTGAGACTGGACGCAATTTTGGTGTCACCCTAGCATCAAGCATTTCGTGGAGAAGGAGGGTATTCAATAGTTAGTAACAGCTCTGATCACAATAGGCAGCATTTTCCGGATTCTGATGAAGTATCCGGATAATGATCACCAAGTGAAATGGTGTTCCTGATTTGCGCATTGTCTGAACGCCAACTCAGAAACATCCCGAACCGGGATTGAGATCTAGAAATATTGAACAAAATAAAGCAGGTCTTCCTGACTGCACGCGTCAACGCTCGCAACAAGTCTATTGTTGAGCTGGTTTCACTCTCACGTCTTCGGGTGCCAAAAGACTCACGAAAATACTACATTCGAAGGGTGCCTCTGCGATCTGTGAACTGTTACGCACTGCATCCATGATCGGCCAAGAATGGCTTCGAGCAGGTGGCACCTTCGGATTTCGCCGTCCACGAATCCTTTGTGCCGGGCGTAACGTATCCATCCGCGACCATGTGTTCTGGTGTGTAACGGTCAGATTATGCGGACTTGTGGTATGGCCCCAACTGAAATGAGGACATTATCAAGTACCAAATCATAAGTATACTAGTTGCAGAATTGAAACGCAGAAGCATATGCCACCCATCATTGCCTAAGTGTGTCTAGACGTTCTGGTCTACGATTTGTCCGAGCCGTGCCACAAGATCATCTCCTAATCGATGCCTCTGACACACTCCATCAGCAAGCAGCCAGCAGGAGGAGAACATGGAATATTCACTTTGCACCAATCTTGCGTCGCAGCAAGAGTACTCACTACGTGAAGTTTCGAAATGTGGCCATGATGCTGCCATGGCTCCACACCGCGTAGCCACGCCTCCAGATGCGACTCTACAAAAATCCGCAAAAGATAAGCCAGTTCGTACGTGTATTTCGCCCGAAGAACATGGAACATCCATTTCCCATCCGCAGATTTCCAGATGTGTGGCAAGTCACCATCAGCGCCTTTCGGTAAAGTGTTGCTAGTCAAAAGTTTGAACAAGGAGGCGGCAATCATAGCATTCCCGGAGCGCGAATTGACGAGGTAAGCCGAGTCTTGACAGCGTTCCCCGTCGATCAGGAATTGTGGAAAACTGGCATGACATGGCACCATACATGTCGTGGTTGTCACGATATACTCAACGATGAAAACGGATCTAAGGCGGTCAATAACATCCATCGTGATATGGATAGGGATGCCTATGAATTGGAGATCTTCTCCCGAAAGCGGCGCATCCAGATTGAGGGCAAACCAAGTGAGCACTTGGTGTATGTACTTTAGACGCTTTCTATCTATCTTGAACATGCCGAAAGCGTTATCCAAGATAGTGGTGTACAGCGTATCGAGCCTCTCGTACAGTTGATGCGAACCCTTGGATCCCTGCGATTGGAGCAGCTTGTCATAAATTTCGACGGCGTAGTGTTTATCGCGAACGAGAAAGCGGACTACGGTGCTGGCGTATATGAAGAGGCCATCCGCGAGACTCACCAAGCCCGTCACAGCGTCGGGTCGCGCATTGAGCAATATACGTGCGCCGTTCGCGTACCGCTGGAACTCCGCTTCGATATGTAGCCGTATGTCTTCGTCAATGTCGCTCTCTTGCTGCAGATCACGATATGCCATCACTCCAGAGTGCGGGGCGGACTGCAATGCGGGTAGGATCTACTCTTCAGGGCGGGTGGCGATGAAGATTCGAACGAAGGGTATCTCGTGGCCAGCGCGGCAAAGCAGCTCGAGCATACATCGAACGATATCATTGATGTTGTTCGAGCATTCGTCCACTCCATCAATAGCAATGAGAATGGGCAGGGTGGGGGTGGGCAATCGGCGCAGCGGCCGTGTGAGAAGCTCCTCCAGTTGATGGTCCAGTGTCTGGGAGCGGCCCTTCGCAAAGTGGCCACGAACAGCCTCGACGATGAGTGCACGCAAGCGTTCGTCGGTGTTGGCAAGCTGATGCGCCAGCGTGGAAAAGACGCGGTACGCGTCCCTGCACTCGTCCACACCGCGATTGAAGAAGAAAGACGCAGTGATGTGGTCCCCAGCCAGCCGTCGTAATAGTGCATGTACGATGGAAGACTTGCCCATGCCGGCTCGCCCGTGGAGGACTAGCACACGATGCGGCTGATCCGCCAGTGTTGCCCATTGGGTGAGGTACTCCAGGATGTTTTTGCGGGTACCAGGCTGAAGCCGGGACTTCTCCTCCGTGAGATCCGATCTATACGAGGCATCAGCAGGATTTAGCGTCTGCAAGACGTCATGATGGACTGCCACGAAACATCAGGACCGTGCGGGGGTACTCCACATACAGAGATCAGCCGTACCTCGGACCAAACGGTCATGCTCGTTTTGCTGCATGAGCCAGGAGAAAAGACACGGTGAGATACAGAGGCTTTTATGGAAAAAAAACTTAGGCTTACTCGCAAACGGTCACACACCTCTGCCAGCAGCGATTCGACAGCGATGCCGCCTTGAATCTTGCGACATGTTCTTAGTAAAGTACCGTCTTACTAGCAGGAGAAACCAACCTTGAAGTTCTTTCTGGCCTCTCTCACTCTGCGATTGATCCGCCCGAGTAGTTCGGCATCTTGCTTCGCGTAGAAGAAGCCCGACCACCATCGCCTCTTGTGGAGCCGGCCAGCAAGATGCTGGACCCTATTCAACTGCCTGCAATGATGGTGCATGAGCCTCGTACTCCCGAAGTAGCAAACACACATACTTTCGGAGCCCCTCGATGCGCCGTCGCAGTTCATCCGACGCATTGATAGTCTGCTCAACGACGTGGCGTTCTGCCGGGTCCATCCTCCGCGCCTCCTGGCGGATGCCCTCGGTGCTAGCTTGAAGAGCCGCCCTCAATGCCTTGATGCTGCGCACAGCATCCCGCGCCTGCTCTTTGTTTGATCTCGTCGTCTGGGGATCGATGAGCGCCAGACTCTCGATCAGAAAGTACCGCACGGACCTCTATTCTAGTCAGCAGCGCCTCCAGCAGAGAGAAAGCCTGGCTCAGTCCTGATACCGGCAGATCAGATGTCAGGTCGGCGGCGAGTCCAGCAGCGTCTCTCGTAATCGAAAGAGCTGCGTCGACCGGACTGTCATTGCCAGTGAATCGCGATGCGGAAGGAGACGATCGTCCACTTTTCTGAAAATCAGTGTCAGTCCGAATGCGTATCCACCGTGGGCCAAGAGGAGTCCGCATACTCTGGGCGCTTGACTATTGATCGACTTGTTCGGAGTGTGCGATCTACTTCTGCTGGATCTTGGTGGCATGTTGCGGGACGCTATCTCGAGAAAGAGGTAGGTCCCACACACAATGCACAAGTGTTGAGAGAAGAACACAAGGATTCAATATGGCAGTGCATGAGAGCACTCAGCACAGCATCAGACATAAGAAGCATGGAAGCAAAAGGTCGGACTGTAGACCAAAACGGGCACTGCAGCGCCTTCATCACCTTGCTTGCAGACCGTGGTAGTACTGCCGCCCATGTACAGGTACAGACGCCGGTGTTCCAGCAGGGGACCGTACTGGTTAATCTGTCCTCCTCCTCCTGAGTCCCGTGCAACAAGTGACGCTCCGCTTAAACTCCACCTATGCATATCGCTACCTGAGAAGATGGGCCTATCATGTAACAGTCGGCGACGGCTCACCAGGGTAGGGATAAACACGGAGCGTAAGGCCTTACGCTCCGTGTTGGTCTAGTTCCATAGATCTGACAGAAGATGCATAAGGAATGCACATAGATTACAATATAGGTAATAAAACATTCGCGATGAATTGCACGCTCATCGCGTGTGTATGTTCCTTCCCCATCTCACAATGCGCCGAATTAACGCGCTGTTGCCGGACGGATCGCCTGCGACAGCGGCCACTTGTCGAAGTGGCCCGCAGCACTGAACAGTCTTGAGTACTCGGAGCCATCGCCCTGTTCAAACCGCGCCATGAGCACCCCATCAACCATAAACCGACTTCCACACGGGACACGTACGATCATAAAGCTCGGGAATCCGCTGTCAAACGGAAAGACGCCTTCAATGTACTTGATCTGCTCCTCTGAGAGCGCAATGTCCAGCGCCTCGACGTTGTCATACAGATGCTCGACCTTGCGGCCGCCGATGATCGGGAACACATACGGCGCCTTCTGCAGCACGTACGCGATCGCCACTGCGCCGCGGTGCGATGCATGTCAGCAGTTGCCAACGGGGCCAAGAACGAGGACGCGAGACGGACCGGAGGTGATGTTCTTCGCGCCGACTTGCTTCGCGACCTCTTCGAGCGCGAGGCAGACCTTGCGCTGCTCCGGCGTGCGCTCCCACTGGTCGCTCGAGAGCATGCGGCCTGTATGCGCCTATCAATGCCCGTCCCCAGTGCTTTCGGTCGACTGTGCACACCTTTTTCCCCGCTCTGTCGGCGCCGTTCCTCCTCGGCGTCCGTGCGGATCTTGCCCGCGGCAAGCACGTTCCACGGCGCAAGCGCGAGGCCTGCGGGTTCGTCAGTGCATGTCGGGGACGTAAGGGCAGATTGAAGAAACGACGCATATATGTGATAGGAAGAGGCGGACACAGACCTTCTACACGCGCCATGGGGAGGATCTCGCGCTCGAAGTCACGCTGGAGGACGCTCCACGCGCCCTGGTAGATCACAAAGGGCGTCTTGCCCGCCATGCGTGCGTACGTGTTCGCGTGGGAGACGATCCAGGCAGGCGTGTCCGAGATGCCCTAGCCGTGTGCGTGGATGGTGAGTGGATGTATACGCGTTGAGAGGAGTTGGGGGGAGACCCACGAGGTAGAGGACCTTCCCCTGCACGACGAGGTTGTGCAGACCGTTCATGACCTCTTCAATACCAGTGCTCCAGTCCCACTGAAGCGCGTGGACGAGTTAGTTGCGGCGCAGGGAAGAATAAGAGAACGCACCCAGTGGACGTAGAGGATGTCAACGTACGACGTGCGCAACTTCTTGAGCGACGCCTCGACGGAGAGGAGCATCGACTTGAGGTTGTTTCCCACGTACTGCGACTTCTGCGGGAGGTCCGCGGCGCGCTTAAAGTTTGTCGTATACTGCACGCCACCCACGCTCGACTGAGCCCACACGCATTACACAGGCACAAGCAGCACCCGCCTTTGTCGCAATCACGAGCTGGTCGCGGATGCCACGCGCCTCCATCCATTCGCCGAGGAACTCTTCGGACGACTCGTCCTGGTACGCGTTTGCGGTGTCGATGAAGTTCCCACCCGCGTCATAGAACGCGTCGAGGAGGGTGAAGCTGCCCTGCTTGTCCATCGAGCCCATGCCGAGCGGCCCCCACTTGTCGCCGATGCTCATCGCGCCGAGGCAGATGGGCGAGACGTGCAGGCCGCAGAGCGGGCCCAGCTGGCGGTGCCGGCCGAGGCTTGTCTTGGGCGGAGGCGGCTGCTCCCATAAGTCAGGCATCGTGAGACAGAGTAGGACTCGGGGAGTGAGCGCGGGCTACGATGAGCCGGGGGGAAAGACGGACGTGCTTGGAGAAGCGGATCGTGGGGAGCATGAAGACAAGTTGTGCACCTTTATATGCTCGCAGAGTACAGGGCAGATTCGATGCTGCTAGTCTAATCTGGATGAGAGGTGTGAGTGCCTGCAGCATGCTCAGCTGACGTGCGGCGCGCCATCCGGGATCGACGAAGCATCCGCTGAGAACTGCGGCAGCGCACGGCACGTCAGATCAGGACGTCGCAGGCAAGTTCCAAGTCCAGAAATAGCGACGCAAGTCGAAAGCGGCTCGATGCATTCCCGAGGTGTAAGTATCACTCAGTCAACCAGCAGCCGAGGCCCCTGTAAGCACCGATCCATCTCAGAAAGCCGTGGCCGACGACGCCTTGTGACATCACACAAAGGTGTCATCGCTGTCTGGCGTCGCAAACGGCGTGGCCTGCGTGGGTCCAGCTTGATTTCAGAGAACCGCGCTGCCGACGACTGACCAACAGCATCGGCGAGGCCGCGGAAACTTCACTGAAACAACAGACGGGATGCTTGAAGAGCAAATGATCGTAGTAGACCCTTTCAGACGCATCCTCTAGCCACAGTCGAGAAGCGATAGACACAGCTATCTGAGAGTAGCGTAAACCGGAGGCTAGGCACCGTTTCGGCATGGCGCCTGGTGCCGAGCAATCTGATATAGACGCGCTCCCGCCAGCTCAAGCTCAAGCTTCTCTTCAAAACGGACATCTGTGCGCTTCCCGGTTCGTTGATTGCCAACCTATGTTGTGTGCTCTCGGCATGCGATAACTGTGCCTTCTTCGAGTTCACTTTCATCGCGCACTGGCGCCCTCGACTAATCGTTCTGCAGTGCTGCTCATGGCCAAAGCTGGGCCTTAGAATCCCCTGGCTTGGCCTCACCAACCCACTTGACTGTGGTTGAACCTTTGTGTCTGCGAACAGTGTTTCCTCCTATACTTGACACATGGATGGGGCCGGGAAGAGTTGCCTTATGTTACAGCGAACCCGAGGGTCGCGGAGACCGCGCGGTCGGTTACTTTGCTTCCAATCACTTTGATTCCACCTCTCTCAGGCCTCTTCTTCAGACTAGAACCGTGCAGATCTCACCATGGATATGCTTTTTGTTCTGTAATTTGTTCTGTAATCTAGTCGTTCTTGACGCTGCAACGCTCACGAGCCGGGCTCTCTGCGGCGCTCTTTTTTGTGCCCCTGCTTGTGCCTCATGGTTTCAAGTCCTCGGAAGGCTGAGCTGTGTATTTATGCGCGTCGAACATCCTTCATGGGATCGTTGGGAATGCGTCGCTTCCACGGACATCTCTCACATAGGATGTTGTCTTGCACTCCCAGTCGGAACCATTCGCACAACTTTCCTGCCCTTTGTCTGCCGTTTCGCCATACATTCGAATGTTGAGCCTATGTCGTACATGTTCGGTACCGCCGTTCCTGTGCTGGCTTCGTCCCGAATGGCGATCTCATGAGCTCTGTTGTGTTTTGTTTCCGATGGCCAAAGCGGCCGGATTTTTCTGGAGATCAATGGGTCTCTGCATCTGTAAATTGCTTCGGCCTTTTGAATCTGCTGAAATGCTGCACAAAGTTGTCTCGGCGCCCGCATCTCGCGGCACTGGTCTCCACTGTGTGGCCCGGCCTCTCCCCTATAAATAGAGGTGAGTTGCATCCTCTACCTTCATCCAGAGGCTTCGTACAGAGATTCCCCGCCTTCCCACTCTATCAACGAGCCCTTTACTAGACCTATCTCGCGTAGTCACTTCGCACATCCACTCGGATCGACATGCAGTCTCGGCCGCAGTCCTTCTGTACAACACGACTCTGTCGGAACTCAATCCTTGCGGCTGCCACACGTCTCTTACCTGGCTGTCAACCACTCCGTGGGAAGATGTCCTCATAAGACATCAGCACCGTGCCCTCAGTCACGATGTCGTCGCTCACCTGGAACTCTATCCAGAGATTCTGGCGGAGCACGGATGAAGATCCAAGATGGTCTGCATCACGGGACGCTTGCCAAACAGCGAAGACGCACACTGTCTGCACAAAGCCATCTGCGGCATGGAGCTGATGGACCCGATCACATTCCCGCAGCAGGGTCTGTACTATACCGAGTCCATTGACTATTGGTCTCTCGGAGTTGCCATAGTCAACTTGAGCAACAGGCGAGGTGCGTCGCAGAATGCTCCACACGCTGAGATTCTTCTGACGGTAGAACAGGAGCCTCCTCACCGGAAACCGGAAGAGACGTGACGAAGAACTCGAATCGGGTAGCGAGAAACTACTGGATGTCAGGATGGGACTTGCCGCAATACGAGACGACCCTGGGCGGCAGACGGATTCGAGCGCAAATTTTGGTGCATTACTCCGTACATATCACAGGTACTGATCACCTTGTTCTTCGGTATCATTTATCAGCTCATTGCTAATCGGCTCCGCTGTTCTAGCATATAGTGCACATCTTCCCATCAGTGCGCCAGCCCCGGTGTGCCCCCCGTCCTATGATGTTCCTTCTGCCCTCGACAATTCAGGTTACGAGCCTCACCCCGCGGATTTGTACGGTTCTACTCCATGTCTGCAACTTCGGCGCCTATGAACCATCCCACGTCGGTCCTAT
Organism: Obba rivulosa; assembly: GCA_001687445.1. Classification (NCBI taxonomy): domain Eukaryota; kingdom Fungi; phylum Basidiomycota; class Agaricomycetes; order Polyporales; family Gelatoporiaceae; genus Obba; species Obba rivulosa. The sequence goes on from KV722342.1 coordinate 192,425, forward strand.
GGACGCCGTGCACAATCCTCTCATACCGGACACTTTGACACGACGCTTACCTGAACTGCCCTCAACGTGTTCGACACAGCTCAAGATATCTGGTCGACCTTTTACATGATGACACTTCGAACGGCACCTCAAATGGACACAACGGAAGGACTGACCCACTACGACAAAAGCGGCGCAATGCATGGTCTTCTCTCGCTATCTATAATCTTATGTGATACCCTTGTATATCCCTTCCATCGTCTGAGTGCATGTTAGTAAAATCTGTGCTCAGCCGTACAAATATTACAATAACAGGTTTCCAAATGAGCTGCTTACGATGTTCAGTGGGTGTCTGCCTCGGAGAGCTGCGAGCGTGAACTATCCTTTCCTAGAGCTTTTGAACATCCGAGTGTTCTCCGTCATTCTGTAGGTAGCTGAGAAGCTCAGTGTATACCATGGGGTAGCTTCAGACAGCAAAGGAAGTCTGGAACAACCCCGGAGAGACGCCAAGCGTTTTGACCCGGCCCGCGTTCAGACGCCCGTCTGCATCTGGCTCCACCAAGTTGCCGAGCTGTTTGACGCCGCAGTCTGAATTTCCACTCATCATGCAAATTACGGGTCTTTTGTGCAATCCGGGTCCACAAGTATCGCTCTTAAATACTCTGCAAGTCGGAATTCACTTATGACGTTGCTCTCCGAGATGTTTGCGAGCCTCAACAATCGTCTCACTCTGGGCAGCGCCATTCACCCTCAGTCGTTTCGCGATGGCAAACAACGTCGTGCGCACAGGGCCAACTCTCATTTATCCTGCTGTGGCACATGCCAATGATGGGGCCGGCCACGCCTCTCGCAGAATCTTCCGCCAGAGCCCGGCTGCACGGGATAATCAGCCTATCCTTTGTTCGATTATCTGGTCGAGACATCACAACATAGACTATACCCGGCTTCTTTCTGTTTTTATTTGCGTCGAGCGGCGAGTTTCTTGTGGGTCCCGCGTGCCACGACGCGTCGTCGGTCGCGTTCATTGGCCCATCGGCCAAATTCCTATATCGATGGAATGCCACAGGACGGATTGATGCAGATGTGCTTCCGCATTTGTGGGTCGCTTTGACTGCCACAGACCAGCCAAGATACGGGACGGAGTAAATCGTGCCGCTGCGCAAACTGCTCTCGGGGTCCGCATCATGCAGCTGCAATCTCTTTGTTCTGTGGCCGCCCGCGCCATATAAATATTGCGAGGTCTCACCCTGATTCAAAAGCACCCCACTTCTACTGAGGAAAGAAGCTTGAGTCACAACCCATCGCACTATGCCTATGGTCGACATGCCGCCACGACCGCACTTCCGTTATCCAGCAAAACGCTGTCGTAGCTCAAATCCTTGCGCCCGCCACACCTCCCCACCGACTTCGTCTTGGGGATCACCGATCGCTTCCGGTGTCGAGGCACTCATGGCGGAGTACGTTTCTCACCTATGTTCGACAATCTCGGCGCTAACAACTAGATCCAACAGCTTCCGCTGCCACAACCTCTCCCCTGAAGGGAATCTTATACTGTGGCGCAGCCGGGAGTTCCTGAGGAACGGGTACGTATCATCCGCGCTCACCCTAGGAATCTGTCACTCACCTCGGGCTCGTCTAGGTCTCCGTGGTATTCTACAGAGTACTAGCGGCTTTGTCGCGGCTGCCGTGTAGCTGTAGCCGCGGTTGAGGACAGTCAGCCTCCGGCAGGCGGCTCGGCCATGGCGCTCTGGTTCACACGCACCATCAGAGGGCAGGCAACACAAAGGGACAGGAAGGCGCCATCCATGGCGAAGACTGTGGCGCACGATGCATGGTCCTCTCTCGCACCCCGCTCGTGCGCACATCGATCGCGAAGTGGAGTGGCCCGAGTGCAGCTCCCCTTGTACCTCGGTGTCAGCGGCTCCGTTTCATGCAGGCGGCAATACCTTCGGACTGAGATAATCAGGCTCATACTCCTATGAGCCACCTAGTGATTGTCTCGCCTGACTGCATACACCTCCTCTTCTGCCCTGGTACAGAAATTCTGCATCGTTCCATGGCCTCGTCCAAACTCTGCACACACGAAGACGCGTGCCCGACCGTCCAACACGATCCCACAGCCACCACCCCGGGCCGAATGGCTCCTCTGGGCGTTGTGGCGAGGCAGCTATGGGCTGTGCTTGTTTGCACGTTCAGATGGCTTATTCGGTCTTTGGGTGGTGATTACAATACAAGATTCCTTTGAACAGATGTCTCTTAATCACTTACACCTCTTCATGCTCAGTTTAGTCTAGGTCAGTCATATTCAGTCCTCGTCCGAAAGACCTTCAGTGGTCATTTCCGACGCTTTGTGGGCGATCAGAGAGCTTTTTGAATACAAGACAAGATCGCTGCCACGCCAGAAGAAGCGAGAATGTGATTACAAAGAATTTGTTCAATACTCGTGTTCCAGTCCCACTGGAGTACAGGTTCGGGACAGAGTTATTCCAGAGAAACTAGGAGTGACTCACCCGGTGGACATACAGGATGTCGATATATGAGGTACGAAGCTTCTTCAGAGACACTTCGACTGATAGATACGTTGTCTTGATGCTGTTTCCGACATATTGTGACTTCCGCTGGATATTCGCGGCACGCTTGTAGTTGGAGCTATACTGTGTAGCCGTAAGTTTGCTGGAAGAGCACATGCATATCACATTCTACTCACCTTGGTAGCAATGACCATCTAATCACGATTCCCCCTCTGCTCCATTCACTCCCCAATGAACCGCTCTGATCATTCGTCCTGATAGCTACTCGCCGTATCGATGGAGTTTCCATCGACCTCGTAGAATGCATCGAGCATCTTGAAACTGCTCTCTTTGTTCATAGACCCCCATACCGACAGATTCTCACTTATCGCCGATGCTCATCGCACCGAGGGCGATAGGAGAAACGTGCAGGCCCGCAAGGGGCCCGAGCAGGCGGTGACGGCCGAGCTTGGTCTTCGGCTCAGGAGGTGGGGCGAAGAAGGCAAGTATTCAAGATGAGAAGTGATGACTTATAGATGTGCCCAACGACTATTTGAGACTCCTGGACAGGCCAACGTCTTGGAAGCAGTAGATGAACTCTGTAAACGTACCTTGTGATCGAACAACGGAAAGCGTGCCATTGCGTTTTCGTCTGATGATGTCATTATAATTCTATCAATATAAAAGCAGCGCAGACTCGGTAGGTTGAGCTACGCCATACATTTCTATCCAAGTTGAATTAGAGTAGTATATACTACAGCCCGTCAGTCAGATTCATGATCAAGTCAAGAAAGGACAGATACTCACAATATGATGCTCATGACAGACGTCGTAGGTCAGCCCCACAGCACAGAACTGACTTTGATAACATCGCGCATGTGTCGAACGTCATGCACCCGTATCACATCCGCCTTCTGCTGAATAGCACACGCCACAGCAGCCGCCGTCGCCCATTCTCGCTCGTCGGGCCTGGTCTCTCTTCCCTGCTTCTCGCCGCCGACGTCCGGCCGTGCAAGAATAGCACCGAGGAACGACTTCCGTGAAGTCCCGATGAGCTGCGGGAAACCGGCGAGGGGATTACGCTCGTCACTTCTATGTCCATAGTTGGACAGTGGGACATCCGCCGTGAGTGCGGACGCATTTCTAAGAACCTCCAGGTTTCCCTCGACGGTCTTGCTGAATCCGATCCCAGGGTCGACAATGATCAACCACCGCCGGATGCCGCCTCTCCCGCGCACTGCGGCATCGACCCGCTCAGCAAGCTCGGCACGCACGCCTTCCAGCACTGCGCCCGGTCCGTGTGGCGCGGCCGCATAGGCATATTCGCCGTAGTCCTTGTTCGCAGAGGCCTCTCCACGGGAATGCATTAGGATGATAGGCACGGCCAGCTGCTGGGCCACCCTCCGCATTCGGAGGAAGTGCTCGGCGGATGCGCGCGTGAGCGGCCATTCCGGACCAGTAAACGCGTAGACATCATTGATGCAGTTGGCCCCGGCTTTCACCGCGGCTTCCGCGACATCACAGCGGAATGTGTCGACACTGATGAGCACATCTGCTGTCTGAGCAGTGCATTCGTGAAGCTTGTCGAGACCTCGGATTGCTTTAATGACGGGTACCACCCTGGTTGCTTCTTCTTCCGGAGAAACATATTCTGCGCGTGGCCGTGTCGAGTACCCACCAATGTCGATGATGTCCGCACCGTCGGCGACGCAAGACGTCGTGTAGGCTATCGCGGCAGGGACGCTATTATGTCTTGACCCGTCGGAGAACGAATCTGGCGTGGCATTCAGAGTACCCATGACGTACGTCTTGCGCGACGCCTGATGTGTCGAGGCTAAAGGAACAGGGAATGTCCAGTATGCGGCTGTAATTGGCACGTCCAAACTGCCAAGCCTATCCTGGATCGGGTACTTAGGGAAGGGGACAACTTTGCACATGGCAGGCGTTTCAGTGGTCCGGTGAGCGAGTAGTTTAGACAAGAGCTGATGGATTGGCTTCTTGAATATCGGATGTTGATACGCTGGCAATATGCTGTTGGGTCTATGAGGGGGATTGTTCCATACTATGACCGTGGGGAAGAGTCTCACTCATTTAGGGGCCTGAGGACAAATTCACGTTCTGCAATCCGCGGATGAGGAATCACCAGTTCCCCCAAAAGGTTGTCCAACGTATCTCTTTGAGACTCTGGCCGAGTGTCGACGATCTCGTCGTTAAATAGCAAGACATCCAGATCAATCGCACGCGGCCCGTTCCTGAATGAGGCCACGCGCCCGACCTTGCTCTCAATGTCCTTCAAGAAGTGAAAGAGCTCGCGTGGCTCCATGTCCGTCTCGACCTGCAGGGCCACTCGTCAGACCGGGGGACCGGCGAAGCGAAAGCCACGCACAGTGCATGCGCAGTTGATGAATTTAGGCTGGCCTGTCACGTACATCGGTGCCGTCTCGTACATAAAGCTTGTGTCAACGACAGCGGTCTTGGGGCGACCCGCGTCGTCTGGTGTCTCGAGCATGCGCAGCGCGGTTTCGATGTTCGCGAAACGGTCCCCGAGGTTGGAGCCGAGTGCAATGGCCACTTTGTGTTTGTAGACGTGCTCGTTGAGGGAAGACCATTCCGGGAGCTCACGGAGCAGGGATGACAGCTTTGACGGCGAGCCGGGCGTCACGTCTAGTAGCGTCTTAATTCCGTTCAATGTAGGGGACGCGAAATCGTGCAGCTTTCGAGTGACTTCGACTTCGGCTGACTCAGCCAACGCGAGTGCGCTCGGTTTCGCGGCGCGCACTGTCACCGACACAGAGTCTTCTTCAGCATGTAACAGTGTTGTATGGGCCACAGAGGAGGCGAGCGCCTCCAGACTCAGATACGAGGAGTCGTGCACACTCTAGCAATCGAAGTTTATTCAGAACCGCAGTAACTTAGAATTGCAAGAAGGTACGTACCTGGAAGACCTTCCGAGCCAATCCGCGGAAATCGAACGCCAGCTCACGTCTCTGCCGCCCAGTCAGGCTAATGTCGAAGCAGACTCGTTGTCTCTCCTCGCGTTCGCAAGAATTGACGCCGACAATCGTCGGACACTCCAGAGTGCGGATGTAAAATACATCGCTTGAAGAATTCTGTTGGGCGATCGTTCTCCGTGCCTCCATTCCAGCGCCCTGGGCATGAAGCAACGCCTTCGGCCGGTGTACTTTGACAGAAAATTCTGGCACTTCGGGGCATTGCTTGAAGACGGCCTCGGAAATATGGTCACATAGGGCCTCTATCGACGCGAAGGACTCGCGCTCGCAAGAGTGCATGACCGCCTTCAACACTGAAGAGTAGTTGATTGTATGCGCAATGTCGTCCGTCCGTGCAGCCTCGCGGACGTCATGCGCGAGGTTGAGAGAGACCTGAACAGGCTGCGCGACTGGTTTCGTTGGTGGCCACTGTGCTCCGTCGTGGAAAGGCACCGTGAGCAGCAGGTTCCGGATGCCTATGTAGTCCGAGCGAACATCCGCCCCGGACACTTGACCCAGCGGACGCTCCATACTGTCCGATCGTAAGACTCGTAAGACCGCTGCGTCGACCACGAGACAACGCACTCACCTCGACATCCCCGAGCTCATCTGGGCAGCAAAATACACACGCACCCGACGAGAACAGCACACCCGCCGCGTCCAGACGCTGCGAAGGCAGGAGCTTGGCGCAAGAGGCGAAGAGGCAAAAACATGGAGCCGCATGTCGTGGCTGAGCGCGTCCGGGGACGCGCGCCATGGACCTGTCCTCCTCCCTCCAGCGACTCTCCGCCCACCGCCCGCAGCCGCCGCGCAAGGCGCAGGAGACCCTCGACAGCGGCCTGCCGCTCCTGGACAGCGGCAAATATGCTCGTATGGGCGATGAAGGTGCGTCGGATTGTCTGGGTCAGGGATCTGCGCGACGCGTCACGCTCACTCGTCGGTGCCAGGATGGGAGGCAGTCGAGAAGCTCGCGCTCGCTGCGCTGGATGTGGGCAAAATTGATGTCGCAGACGTGTGTCGGCTTTACTATCTGGGATGTCTGGCTGTAAACCCTGACGAAGTGATGCGCACGGGGCGTTCGGTTCATACAGCGCTGTCTACGGGCTCTCGCCGACAAGTTCCCCGGCTCGCCGCGCGTGGAGTGTTTGACGGGCATGCGGATGGAGGCAACCGAGTCGCCAGAAACGTGTCTCAAGTATTACGACGATTTGCTCGAGTCGGATCCGGCGAATGCGGTGCGTGCCATGGCGCAGCTATGCATTGTGGCGAGTATTGATTGAGCACCTCCCTGTCAGGCTGCATGGAGGCGGAAGGCCGCAGTCTATAGACGAATGGGCAAGCTTGACCGTGCAGTGGAAGAGCTCTCCGCCATGCTCGACACTTTCTACGCAGATGTCGAAGGTTGGCTGGAACTCGCAGACATCTACTCCTCTTGCCACCAGTGCGTATGCTCCCATCCCGTGCCCCTCATCCCACGCATTACCCACGAATTCGTACCAGATACACGCATGCGCTGCAGTCCCTCTCGCACGCGCTGCTCCTCGCGCCACAGAACCCATTCTACTTCCTTCAATTCGCCGAGACGGCGTATCTCGCAGCGGACATCCCACTCGCGACGAAGATGTTCTTGACGGCGATAGACATGACAGATGACGACGACGCTGATGTCCCTCTGCGCGATACGATCCCCACAGGCATCACGTTACGGGCGTGGTATGGCGTCAAGCTAGTACGTCCTCGCCCCCGCATTAGGGGGTCAACCCTGACAGCTCATCGCCTGCGTTTCAGTGTACGCACAAGTTCATCACAGACCCGCGCGCTGCATCGGCGTCGGCGTCAGACACCCCTGGACCCAGTGCAGCGACGCTCTCTCAACTGGATGACCTGTCAAGGGAGCGGCTGCGGACAGCGTATCTCAATCTGAAGAATGAGTCACCGCCCGTTGCAGATACAGAGTTCATGAGCGTGGTGGCCACCATCATGCAGTAGTCATGTACAAGGACCTGGATATAAGATTATATACCCCAGACGGACTCGGTTCGCACTTCTTGCAAAGCAGAACACCCACACAACATAATGACACTGAGAACGAGCTGATAGTGCAGCCGCATACAGCGACTCGAGACTGACTCCATGGACCAGTGATAACGATATCCAAGAGCCAACTCGTCTGCGATGAAAGTAGCACTAGATATGAGACAGTTCAACAATCATATCAATGACATTCATTCAAAGTCTGCCCTTCGTGTCATGGTCGGGTTAGAGAGCATACGCATGCGAATCAATAGAGTAACATGGGAGAGACGGAAAATGCAGTGATACAATCAGAGCGACTCCAACCGACGACAATCCAGGCCGCAGCCGGCAAGGCGGGCAGCCGGCAAGCCCGAGCGGACACCTATGTGTCCTGGATAAGGTGACGAGAAGTGTTTACTTCTCGGGGTTGGGGTTCCTGGGAAAAGTGAGTCAGTTTGAGTGTTCAGAGCATGGGGAAAGGTATGAGGGGAGGAGTCAGATAGGAGCGAAAGACATTAGATGAATGTTTCTCCACACGATGTGTTTCAGTGTGAACTATGCATGATTCGGATATCATCTTCTAGAGGCAAACGAGCGAGCGCGAGGAGCAAGCACTTGCGCTTTCGCGCGGTTTGCATACCGAGTAAGAAAGGGATGGCGACTCACATTCTCCGCTTGCCACCGGGGAGGGTAGTGACATTCACGAAGCTGCAAATCTGTCAGTCGTGCTCTCCGAACTGAACAAAGCGTGACCACGCACCGACGGTTGTAGAGGATACGCTTCTTGGCACGACCCTTCGGAGTCTTCTTCTTCTCCTGCTTCTCGACCTTGGGGGTCTGCGACTTGACTTTACCGGCACGGGCGAGGGAGCCGTGGACTGCATGCCCGATGCGATTGTACACAATCAGACCGTTGCCATCGCCGCAGATTACACAAATTGGCCAAGAGGAGACCCAAGAAAGTGCAAGCGAATGTTCAGCGCACGATACGAGAAGAACAACGAGGAGATTGACCTTTTCCCATGTTTTCTTGAGGTGACGGTGGCGGGCGGCGGTGAAGGCTGAGATGAGCGGGCGGTCCTGTACAGTCAGCTAGAACAAGGTTTGCCTATTTGGAGCTCCGACACATTCTGCGCACATACATGGTAGCTTACATCAGCTACTTTTGTCTATGTGCCACAGTTGCGCAACGAGCTGAGTCGTGGCTGGCGGTGCGGTCCCGGCGGATTCTTATTCTGCTCATGTCTAGATGTTGGTCATGCATTGGACGCTGCTTGCAAAATGCTATCTTGCTCATATAAAAGGACTACTCGCACCACATGTGCCGCGCGCGGCTGTCACGGGATGAGATATGGGTACTCAGTTGTATCAATGCCTCTGTTGGTCTTCCCGTCCGAAAGCAAACACGGAACGGACTTCTGCAGCTCGAGCCCGTTGGCGGTGTTCCAGCGCGTCTCATCACGGAAGACCGATACTGGGCAGTTCTTTGGCGCCCACATCCCGCTCCGTCTCAGATGCCCGGGTCCGCCTCTCCTTCCTCCTTGGGCGTTTCATGGCTCCATTGCGGCGGACGGCGGGGAGGCGTTTTACGCAAATTGGCCTGCCCCTGTACAGCCGGTCTCGATCCTTGCATGCCCGCGTTCCGCAGACTTCCAGGTGTCCCGAAAATTTGTACTCGCTGTTCCGGATGCCTTCGTCGGGCGTCCTTGCTGTTTTTCTGGTCTCCCATCTATTAGGCTGCCACTAGGTGGTACGGCGAGCTCATATGGTTTCTTGCTACCAAGACACATCCCTTGATCTGCTCAACTGACCGTGGAGGGGGGAACTAGGGGATCATGTCAATGCATGAAGTGTTTGAAATATGGAGATGGACTGGTGGTTGTAAGTGCGGGCAGTTGGATGACAATCGCGTCTGGGCAGAGCTAAGTGTTGGCCCAATTTCGCAGCGCTTTTGCTCGCAGCCAACGACATTGTCCTTTCACTAGTCCCAGATGCGATCACGTGGGCTTCCCAACTTGAGCCGGGGAGGCGCGTCTCCGCTGCCCCCGAGCGGAAGTCGTCCACCGACGGCGGCAGCATGTACGGAAGATCTACTCGCTGTTTGCTGGCAAGACCGAGACGCCAAGATAAGCCTCTCCGTTGTCTCCGCGTCGTGACGCGCGTTTCCATACAGTGTAATTCGCTACGACGACCATATGATGTCATCGCCTCCTCCATAGGTATAAGAATACCTCGTCCCCAGTGTGTAACTTCATCAGATACATTCGTGTCTGGTTTTTGCACTAGCAATATCTGAGTCGCATACCTGAGCCAGTACTACGCTCTACATCCATCGAACCCGCCGTAATCAATGGATTCCGAGAACAAGCCTAAGGGCCCCTCTCCCCACTACTCTCTCTACCAGCGCGAGATATTCAAGCGTGGCGGCACCGTTGGGCAGTGTATGTTTTCCATTTCTTTGCACGCATACGCTTGCACTGATCAAATACATGGCAGTCCCGCACTTCTCTATCCACCCCGAGGAATTGCAGGAGTCGACCAAGAAGAAATTGAGCGACCGCTCCTACTTCTACGCTAACGCGAACGCAGGGGTCGGGTGGACGGACCAAGCCAACAGGTATGCTCGCATGTCAGCTCGCGAGCTGCGGACCTCACACTGATGCGACATGCAGGGAGGCATTCTACCGCTGGCGTATCGTTCCGCGCACTTGCGTCGACACGAATGTCCGCGACTTAACAAGTCCGTCGTTCTCTCCATTTCTTGGTTCTCAAAATACTTATGCGATCCCAGCGACACTCTTTGGCCATCTCATCCCCGCACCGATCCTCTTTGCCCCGATCGGCATCAACAAGCTTTACAGCCCCCTAGGCGAGCTCGTCCCTGCTCGCATTGCTGGTGAGCTAGGTCTTCCAGTAAGTGATACAAGTTCAGCCGGCAGCTACTGTTCTGTTCACTAATGACGCTGCATCCAGTATTGCCTGTCGACCGTAGCCACGCAGCCCATTGAGGAAGTCGCTCGCGTGAACGATGAGGCGGCATCGGTGCGCAACGAGAGCAACAGCGTGCACCAGTACGATGGTGAGATTATGACTCCAGACCTCCCCGACCCGTCCTTATATTTACCTGGCCTAAGGCCCCAACGGCGGCAACGCGAAGAGCCCTCGCTTCTTCCAACTTTATATGGGGCATGATGACGAGGTTGTAAGTGTTGACGGTGAATCTCTCGATGTCCTGGTGCAGAGCCTCATTTGCATTCGCTACATAGACTCTCTCGCTTATCACTCGCGCGTGGATGTCCGGTTTCGACGTGCTCATGCTCACAACGGACACCTGGCAGCTCGGCTGGCGCCCCAAGGACATCAATCTCGCGAATTATACGTGTGTTCCCTGCTCTCTTTATGCTCATTCTGCATGTTCAGTGGTAATATCACACAGGTTCTACCACCAGGGCACACCGGGCAACGAGATGGGGCTCTCGGACCCTGTATTCATGCGCAAGTACGGCAAAGACCTGGAGCGCGACCAGGGCAAGTGGATCGACTACAGCGTCTGGCATGGCAAGGCGCACACGTGGGACAAGGTCCGCTGGGCCATCCAGGAAGTGCGGCCCTTCCGTTGTTTCGCTACTACCTACGGCTAATATGGCTGCATTGAAGTGGAAGCGCCTCTCAGGTGGACGCCCGTTTGTGATCAAGGGCATTCAAAGCGCCGAAGATGCACGCACAGCACTCGAGGTCGGGTGCGACGGTGTTGTGGTCACGAATCACGCTGGACGTCAGGTCGACGGCGCGATCGCGAGCCTTGACGCCCTCCCAGAGATCGTCGAGGCCGTCGGAGACAGTGTGTATCCCTTCCATCCTCTGTCGTCTCCTCCTGCGCTCTTCTCTTTAGTCTAAAAGAACTGATGGTTCAATGTCCGCAGAGATGACGATCCTGTTCGATTCCGGCATCCGTACGGGCTCGGACGTGTTCAAGGCGCTCGCACTCGGCGCGCACGCGGTCATGGTCGGCCGTCTCTGGGTTTGGGGCATGTCCCATGAGGGCGATGTTGGATGCCGCCACGTTATGAAGAGTCTCCTCGCGGTGAGCCGTCTCTTCCCCTCTCGGGTCCCCTGTGACGCCGGCTGTGTTCGCCCTGGAATTTGCTCACTGACTTCGCGCAGGAACTGGATATCACCCTGACGGTTGCCGGATACCCGAGCATCCAGAAGAACGTGTGGCGCAATAAGGATGCACTGCGGTTCAACCCGAGCGGGGTCCCGCCGATGAGTAACGATAGTGACAAGTTTTAGATGTCGGCCACGGATGAATGATATTTCCTGATGCACCTTGTCTCCATTCATATAGAGATCTATTCACAGAGGTTTCAGAAACGTAGCCTTCGAATGATATACCGGCCGATTCAAAGATCCCTAAATTCAGTCATTATCTTGCCATAGTCGTGTGGCTTTGCTTAGCACTCAATCACGTCCGTGTTACAATGCTGTCAAATAGGTCAGGATATACGATGCAATGAGAAGCCACTCAAGAAGCCGAATGAGCCATCTGAACCTGCACACAAGCACAGCCCACAGCTGCCTTGCCACAAAGTCCAGAGGAGCCCATCGAGCCCCGGAGGGGTGTGTAAGGGATGTAAGTGAGGGAATCCGGAGAGTTTGCAAGTGGCGCGACATGATGATAAGGGGGCAGTGGACTCGATAAACGAGTGTGTGTGCTCTTCATCAAAACCTCTACGGTATTCCATTGCACCCGGGCCGTCTGGATATTGTAACTGCGAGCATTGATCAGGAGGGCCGTGTGCTAAGCTATCACCGGCGAGGAGTGAGAGAAGGCCCAGGCGTTTGTTTGTCCTCCTGGAGTTGACTGCTGCATACGGCGCCTCCAGTTGAATACCCATTCCCTCTCGTCCTGTTGCGAATGCAACCGAAATTAGCCATGAGGCCTAAACGAGAGTACAGCGAGACATACCAGTGCCCGTATAAACTGGCCAGCATGATGGCGTGCTTATCGCGGCACCGATGAATGCGAATGCCACACAAGCTGTGGGTAGCGAATGGTCAGAATTGAGGCGATTGGATACATGTTAAGGGGACATACAACACTCGACGACTCTTCATACTCGTGTCCGGGAAACATATCCGAGCCACCTTCACGGTGATTCGGGTGTGGCGGGCGCAAGGATTAAAGCAGGGACAGTGTCGCGCTGTACAGCACGGCGTTGATAGAGACATGGTGCAAGAAGAGTTCAAGAGGGAATTGGTCAATCAATCTAAAACGTCGGAAAGCTCGAGCTTCTGTTGTTGAGGATGCTAGAGCACAGTCCACCCTCATCTTATACGGTGAATGGCGGCCACAACCGGACTATTCTTGTCACCAGATCCGGGCCCCGAAAGTGCCTTGCGGAATGTTCTGCTTCTCACCAGGTCGGGGAAACCTGTGGCAGCCAATCATTCCACGGATGTAGTAAACCATCTTCATAGTTCGGACCCTTCCAGTGTTTGCGATAATCACCCGCAACAAGCTGCAGTGCAACAGGAAGCATCGGCCAATTTGGTTAATTACCCAGAATTCCAGAATAGTCGAACAAAACAGACAAGCGCCGCGGGAAGTTTCCGTTCGGAGGTCGTCCGGGTAATAATCCGGAAAATGCGAGGCGATCGTGTTATAATCATTCGTGAAAACCGGATAGCTGACCGCTCCCTCAGCAATTCGTGGTGCCAATGGACACGTCCAGGCGGTGTCCTCGAGGATCAGCAGTATTACTTCGGACAATGACTGTAGTATTTCGCAAATGGTCCTTTAACAGAGGATAGAATCGCGTCAAATTGCTCGCCATCGCCCCGCTCTCGCACTGTCGGAAGGCCCGACGACGGACGCTAGCGAAGCAGTTCAAAAACCTAACGATAACACATGTAGTCGGACACATACTTTTACATCTGGTTCATCCAATGTCACTGACTGCCTCCATGGGTTCTTCTGCTTCCCCAAGAAGGACATACGGCTGAACAGCCTGAGCTCATAGGGCCAGGAATAGGATGGCAGCAAGTTGCGATAGGACGCATGGCGTCGACCACGTTGCAGAGGGCGTCTTAACGTACATGCGGGTAGGCCTCTCACAGCCTTCTCGTCAGAGATAATCTAGGCTCTATCGAGATGCAGTGTTAATGATGACGGGCGCTAATGTCGTGTCAGGGTTGTGGCGCGGAACAAGCGCCGACCATAGGCTGCGTGACGGTGCATGCATTCATCCCCGATCCCCGATCCGCACTTTGCACAATAACAACTGCCGAACGGCTTGCCCTCGCGCCTGTTTCTAAGATATGGCCTCTTAATGCATTGCATCTGGAGGATGTGACGGCGCTCTGGCTAACCAGCTGGGTGTGTGCCGCTTCGTTATGAGTCACTGACTCGGGCCTTGGGCTCGAAGGCTAAAGCAACGAAGCTCCGATACTTTAGGAATGTTCTTCGAGTCCATCCGTCTAGCGGAGCTCTCTTACTTCTGCCGATACTGCCACTCCGATGTTGCAATTTGTAGGATGTTATTATGTGCTGTTAGCCAGATCTCTCCGCACGGCACAATTACTCTTTGTTGGACCTTCTGGAGCTTCGGCAGCTGTTTGGATGTATCCGGCTCATTCTCTCCAGAATAAATTCTCTCCGAGTGGCGCTTTTATGTTGCCGCGCCTCTCTTCGCGCGGTGTCCGATACTCTATTGGCTCATCCCCTTGTCACTACTTGGGCTACTAGGATAAACGATTCCGAATTGGTGGGGATTTGTTGCCGTGTTTGTGGACTGCTTTGATTCTACAAACCGCCGAGACACGGGTCGAAATGGTTTTTGCCACTGAGAGATATAAAGCACTCTCAGGGTCCGCGTCCACCGCCTTTTGTCCTGATTCTGCTGTGGCCACCTGTCTATGATATAAATAGTGGTCTGTATTCTCCCCGTTCCTCATCATCTGCACTCAGCATATTCTATTTCCACCTGTTAGCGGACTAGCTATCTATTGAACACTTTATAATTGGGAGTTTTCGACACTTACACCACTGTTATTGGCCGACATGTCTCGACCATTCTTCTTCTGTGTATCACAGTTCCATCATGCCTCAAATCCTTGCGACCGCCACAGCTTGACCATCGACCATGTCTCCCTTGTGCAGCGTTGAGCGCACTCGATTACAGCGGCGTCGGCAGGTCGACCCGTATGTACTGTCACACTTGAATATGTGCTCATCCGAGACTGATGTGGGTCTTATCTGCAGGGAAGCTAAGTGGGGAGCGGTCAAATGCCCCCATCAACGAGCAGTGGCACAGGTCTATCCTGAATTGGTACGAGTCATAACTTCATACATTTTCTCAGCATTAATCTCTTCATCGAAAGGTCGTTGGTCTACACGACCCCGCGCTCTTAATGACGCAAACATGGAGCATCGTCATCGCTTGCTCTCGTCTGTTCCGCATTGGGCAGCTCTGGAAGAGATAATGCGAGGACACATGCAACTCTGCTCTGGCTTTGCTACTCCATTGTATCACGTCTGGTCAAGGGCTCTTCTTGATATCTCACCTATCCTCCAATCCCTCCGGAGTTCGATGAGCTCCTCTGGACTTCGCAGCAGGGCAGCTGTGGGCTGTGCTTGTATGCAGGTTCAGATGGCTTACTCAGTCTTCTGAGGAGTTAAAATATTAGAATTATTTTTCAATATATTTGACATTTTGGCCTGCAGCATGTATCTTCGGAGTTCGTCCTTGCAGTGCACTGGCATTTTGGTAACATAGAGTGTACTCATAGATACTTTGACACAGGAAATACCTGTGCATCTGGTAGTTTCCTTAATTTGATGCCTATGTCATTTTTCATCTGGGTCATGTCATCTAATTGTGTGCAGCTGTGGCCATCCGCCTCCACGACGAAACACAATTTCAGCCCCAATATGAAGGAAAAGTGCCCAGTGTGGCATACGAATTAGCCATGGCTCATGCTCCTCTCTTGTCGAGTCCCAGACTCCAGACTCTTAGGCATTCCGAAATCAAGAGAGAAATCAAGAGGGTCATGCACCTTCACCTGTTCTCTGCTTTCGCTCTATAGACCTCCGATGGCTGCATTTCAGTCGTGTGCAAATCACGGTCACGTGGCAATCCCGTCGCCGCGTACGCGCGTCCCTCGGCAGCTTCATCCTCCACCGCATGTTCTAGGCGACAATATTCGTGGGGTGAGGATGCACCGGGCTTGATCATGGCTCGATGTGGAGCAAAATGATTACTTATGGAGACGCATCTCAGGCGACAATGTTGTCCGGCATTTGATCACTCTTCCTAACTCTTTGAATGCAATAAGCGAAGAGGAAGCACTGCGTTCTCGTCAGGACTTGCCGCCATGATTCGTGTTGATCGCCGTCTGGCTCAAGTGGCCACTCGATGGGAAATATGTCACGACCTCGCGCGCCATTGGAGGATAGCAAAGCTCAGGCAGACCAGCTATCAGCAAGCTTGTCATCCTTGCCCTGAATACGGCCTCCAGGTGGGTTGCAGGTGACATCTTCTGAGTCAAATCAACTTATAATTGCATCCTCCAGCACAATATAAATATGGCGGGAACTCGTCGGTAGCTCGGTGCAGAAGTTAGGGAATCCGTCCCTCACGAACGCGTGCATTTCATTCCCCGACCAACTTTCCATCGCCATATTCGCACCATGTCTGGCTTCTTCGCCCCGCCTCCAGAGCCAAAGACTAAGCTCGGTCGCCACCGCCTGCTCGGGCCGCTCGCAGGCTTGCATGTCTCCCCCATCGCTCTTGGTGCGATGAGCATAGGCGACAAGTGGGGGTCGCTCGGCATGGGGTCTATGGACAAGGACGGCAGCTTCAAGCTGCTTGATGCGTTTTACGAGGCGGGAGGAAACTTTATTGACACGTCGAACAACTACCAGGACGAATCCTCTGAGGAATTCATTGGCGAATGGATGGAAAAGAGGGGGAATCGCGACCAGATGGTCATTGCTACGAAGGTGAGCAGTAGTTATGGCATTTGTTCAGCAACGAGATCGCTGATTGGGCTGTAGTATACTTCGAATTTCAAGCGCACTGCGGACCTTCCGCAGAAGTCCCAATATGTCGGGAGCGGCGCCAAGTCTATGCATATCTCCGTGGAGGCTTCACTAAAGAAGTTGCGCACTTCCTACATAGACATCCTGTACGTCCACTGGGTCAGTGTATATTCTTCCCCCTTCACGAGGTTCGTGGCTGAGTTTCTCAATAGTGGGATTGGGATACGAGTATCGAAGAGGTCATGAACGGCCTGCACAACCTTGTTGTTCAAGGTAAGGTGCTATACCTCGTGAGGACCTAATTATTATTTCTGGTTCCTCATACTTATCCAATCGACGAAATGTAGGGCATCTCCGACACACCTGCATGGGTTGTCTCGCACGCGAACACCTACGCTCGCATGGCCAACAAGACGCCCTTCGTGATCTATCAAGGCGCGTGGAGTATCCTCCAGCGTGATTTTGAACGCGAGATCATTCCAATGGCCCGGGCTGAAGGTATAACTACTTTGATGTTCATGCAGTTGTTTGGATACTAAAGAAATTCCCACTAGGTCTAGCACTGGCGCCATGGAACGTTCTCGCTGGAGGGAAGATCCGCTCGGATGTCGAGGAGGAAAGGCGCCGCCAAAGTGGCGAGAAAGGTGGGCGATGCCTGTCTCGTCTCCAGTCTGATGACATAATGTCATGCGCCAGGACGAATGATCTTCGGCCCTTGGGAGCGCACGCCCGAACAACGCAAGGTCTGCCTCGCGCTTGAAGAGGTCGCGAAGCAGGTCGGCGCCAAGAATATCACTTCAGGTGCGTCTATCGTTCTCGTATTCTACCGACGGTTTATAATGCGCATCTCAAAATTACAGTCGCGATTGCGTACGTGATGCAGAAGACACCGTATGTCTTCCCCATCATCGGCAGTCGCAAAGTCGAGCAGCTGTACGACAACATCGAAGCGCTCGATGTTGCGCTCTCGGACGAGCAGATCAAGTATCTCGAGAGCCAACTACCGTTCGACCCTGGCTTCCCATCTAACATGATCGTGAGTTGAAATCAGTCTGCGATAGATGATATGAGATTCATTGGTGTCCAGGGAGACGGCTCTGAATACCTCCGATTCTATACGACGATGGGCCATTTTGACAAGTGGCCGAGACAGCAAGCCATCCGTCCTGCGATTTAGTGGTGCGAGTACCGGGATTACTATCAATAGGTTTCGTCTCTTGAAGTCTGCTAGTACTATGAATCTGTGTATGAGTCCCGCAATGATGATATCTCCCAGTGGACCTACTTGTCGTATCGAGCCGGATATTTCCTCTGACGTTTGCACCGATGACGTCAGTGAGATCGGTGGTCTTGCGCGTACGTGCCTGACCATCCTGAGTCACACCTGACAGGAGGTTGTCGGTCCGTGGGCAGAAATGGCGATGTGACACAGAAGATACTGCAGAAGCATTTCAACTGACATTTGGTGACTTCGGCCTTCCAGCTATCGTCCTCACGTTGCTCCACCTGCTGGAATAGGAAGGACATATACCATATTGGGAAGGTTCTTGCAGACTCTTCTCTACTGGAATCTTTCTTCGATCTCTTCTACGTTGTGTTCTGTCTTCTTTGGCATTGCCCGTAATACGTATAAAGTCTCACATGGCCTCGCTCGAATGAACGTCCCGTTTTGCTCTGCCCCCGCACATTCTGGCTGCTCCCTTAGTATTGCGTTCCATCTGTGACCGATTCATTATTGTGTTCGGAAGTCAAACAGGTCTGTTCCTTCACTTTTTTTCCATTTTAGAGTCTCTTCTAAGGTTGTATCCGAATTTGACGTCCAGCGTCTCGAGTGCCCTTCTCGGAACGCATGTGTGCGTTCATTTGTTCCAATATCGCTGCGCTTTCTGGAGAAGTTGTGCTTCCTCTTTTCATGTTCATTCTGGCCAGATGGAAACGTCCATAATTTGTGCCAGTGAACGGAGCAGAGCGAAGCAATCGCAATTATCTTATCTGAGATCCATTAGATTCGCAGGGGGCACCGCACGATCTTGGTACACTATGCAGTCCCTCATGAATGCACTTTGCTATCTTCCGCATTATTATATCCCTCCCTAATATTTCTGAGCACAGACTGTGCTCAGTGCTTGGCGAGTTGTGCCCCTTGCTTGGCGCAGGGTCTAGGCAGTCGAGGGCAGGATGACCCAGAAAGGCAGTCATGGTCGTCGTGAGGGGGCATTACTAATCAAGCTTATCGAAGCTATTGCGTCCGCGGCAACCTCGAGGCTCGCGCAGCCCAACTTCGAACTAAAGGGTTCTTGGGATCATTTCCTGCAGATCTATGTCTGTGTAATCCTCCTGCCGTCGGCTGGTCTCGTCACAGTCGTCTAACCATCCATCGCAACTTGTACTTGTATTGCTTCCTAACTTGACATCTCGCGTGGTTACTGTCGGCTATTCCTGTCTGCTCGCGCGCACAACCCGATACCCCTTGCTTCCGTGAAGCTGGCTGCTTAACGATGCCACCATCAACGGCAGCTGCTACACCTCCCCTTGCTAAGCGCACCACCAGCGCGACCGAGCGACCGAGGAGGGTGGAGGACGAAGAAGTCAAGCCATATGTCATTGTGAGCGACCTGGGCAAGGGAAGCTTTGCTACGGTCTACCGGGGCTATCATGAGGTGAACCGATTAGATATCCTTTGATGCGACCTGTGCTGATGTTCGCGTCTGGCCACAGCAAACGCACCAGCAAGTCGCTATCAAGACCGTGAACAGGGCTGGACTCAGCCCGAAGCTGTTCGACAACCTACAAGGGGAAATAGAGATTTTAAAGACCTTGTCACACAGGCACATCACGAAGCTTCTCGACATCGTCGTAAGTTTCCTTTCGTTTTGCTCAGCTGCGTTGGATACTCAGTCGCGCCGATTGTGGATAGCGCGCGGAGCGGAACATTTACCTCATCATAGAGTTCTGTGCAGGTGGTGATCTGTCTAACTACATCAAGAAGCGCGGACGGGTCGAAGGCCTAGAATATGTACCGTCACCAGGCGCCGCGCCCACGTACTATCAACATCCGAGGACGGGAGGCTTGGACGAGATTGTAGTGCGTAGTTTCCTGAGGCAACTCGGTAAGCAAGCCTGGTATTGCATTCAGCCCTCCCACCCGACTCATCACGAGGCAGCGCGTGCGATCAAGTTTTTGCGCCAAAGGAACCTCATCCACCGAGATATCAAGCCTCAGGTATGTAACAACCTCTGATTATACGCACACAGGATTGACTGTCACACAGAATCTACTTCTCAACCCTGCAGCACCAGATGACCTTGCCAGAGGACATCCTCTAGGTGTTCCGATTTTGAAGGTCGCAGACTTTGGCTTCGCTCGTTCATTACCCCAGGCGATGATGGCTGAGACACTGTGTGGCTCGCCGTAAGTTCCTCAGCTTTCTTGCGGCGCTCCTCAGACGCTGAGTTGCGTATGTAGGCTATACATGGCTCCCGAAATCTTGCGCTACGAGAAGTATGACGCGAAGGCGGATCTGTGGTCCGTCGGTGCCGTCCTGTACGAGATGGCTGTGGGCAAGCCGCCGTTCCGCGCGCAGAACCACATCGAGCTCATCAAGAAGATCGACAACTCGAAGGGCATTAAATTCCCGGACGAGGACCCGCAAGTGCAGGCGCGCGCCGCGGCGAACGGCGAGGAGCTCAAACCCGTCCCGAGCGATATCAAGAAGCTCATCCGCAGTCTGTTGAAACGGCTGCCGGCTGAGCGCTGCAGCTTTGACGACTTCTTCGGGAGCACCGCGATGCAGAAGTCCAAGTTCCCGCGTCCGCCACCGGAGCCGCCGGTAGATCCGTACCCACTGCACGAGGGCCCACCGCCTGTACCGGACCACCACAAGATTATCCCCCCAGAGGTGCTGGACCCGAAGGCGCTGATACCTCCCAGTAGGATCCATTTCCGACGACGAGACGAAGCAGGCGCTGTCAGCGGCAGGTGCGTCTATCGACATTAGTACATGCTGGTCAGTGACCCAAGTATTTCGTAGTCCAACTGCCAGTCCGAATGGCGCAACAGAATTTCCTCGATCGCCCAATGGTCAAGGTGTGTCACCTCGCGCACAAGCGAAGCATTTGGAGGCAGAGGCGTCCGTCATCCCTGGCGAGACCGAGGAAGACGGCCTGCTGCGCCGGGAGTATGTCCTTGTTGGCGACACGCGCGCGGTGGAGATCAACCGTGCTGTTGATGGTAAGCTCGACGACCTCTCTTCTTGGATTTACTACATTCTCCATTGGGACGCCGCAGAGATCAACGCGGCGCGGAGAGCGAAGCCGCTGCGCGACCGCAGGATGCCGCCGACACCCCTGCCACCAACAGATGATGCTGTTGGTACTGACTACCCTGGGATGGAATCATCTTCTCCGCCAAAGGCAAATACGACGTTTCCGCCACCCCCCAACCCAAACGCACCCCCGCTGTCATCCTCCCCCTCCAGCATCGGCTCGCGCACAGGGTCGAACCCTCTCACCCGTGCACTCAGCATTGCGACGAAGAAGCTACTTGGTGGCACAAAACCCGCGCGGACGTCGCCCCACTATCGCGACTACATGTCGTCGTCACCGCGCAGGCAGCAGATCATCACGACACGCGGACTTGGCCTGCAGGCCGGTGAACGCGATCCGCTTGAGGACGAAATGCTCGCCTCGCTGGAGGAGCTCGCGCAGAAGACGGAGGTCCTGACGCATTGGGCGGATGAGATGTACGAGTACGTCAAGGCTGTGCCACAGAGTGAGTGCTCTCTATCTATCGTATCTAACCTCCTTAGTAACATGATACTCGGCACCGCAGAGCCCCTGCCGGATCCGAAGAATTTCAAGCAGCGTGAGGGCGAGCCCGAGCGCCATGCGCAGCGGCGGAAGCGCGCGGACATCGAGGCGGAGTACAACGCCATGACGTGTGTGGCGCTGTACATGCTGCTCATGTCCTTCGCGCAGAAGGGTGTCAACAAGCTTGTGAACTATTACGAGCACCTGCAGATGCGGGACCCGGATGGTGAATGCGAGGTCAGCGAAGGATTTGACGAAGGTCTGTATAAGGGCTGCTTCAGATCCTTCAAATCGACCTGTTGACATCTGACTTGCGCCTTTTAGCACTGTCATACTTTGAACATCAATTCACGAAATGCCACGATCGAGCGGCACTCGTGAAGACGTGGCTTCCCGCTCAATATACGGGACCTCCGACGTTCCTTGACCAGCTGGTCTACGACCGCGCCCTCATGCTGGTGGGCATCGTCTACTCATAAAACAGAACACGGGGTTGCTTACTACTCATACAGAGTCGGATGGCGGCTAAGAAAGAGCTATTTGACCAGGCAACGTCTCCGGATGAGTGCGAGAAGTTCTATGAAGAGTCACTCTGGTGTTTGTACGCGCTACAGGACGATCTATTGCAACAAGACAATCCGTTCGTGGAGGAGGATCGGAATACAATCTCCACTTGTGAGTATATCCTCCCCATGCGTATTCCATCTCTGACTGACATTCTTATGTGCCGCCGATAGGGATAAAGCGGACGAAGCTGCGTCTCGTGCGGTGCCGAAACAGGATGGGAATGAATGACTGCGATCGCCTCAAAGACGCACAGCTGGATACCAATCTGACAGATGTCCAGCGAGAGCCTCATCCCTGGGAACCGGGAGGTCTTGATCCACCTGAGCCGCGCCCACGGCCATAACACAGGCCCCGTTCAGTCTGGACACCGGATACGCCACCTTAGAACCTGCACACTCTGCATGTCTTGGATTCTCGATTTCTCTCTCCTTTGTTCTCAGGTTGGGTGTACACTTGTGTTGCATTATCACGGACCGCTACATATGCATGTATGTTTTATATTCCCCGACTGCCGTTATCCCATCTATGTTATTTCTCCCTCGTGCACCCATTGTACTGCTATGTCATCCACACACTTTGTACTCTGCTTTCCTCGCACGCAAACTACGCTGTAATATATAATATGCAATCCTACTAATTGCCATCGAGCGTTAAACGTCGAAGCTTCTGTTGAGGTCTTTGTGCAGGTGCTCCCTCATGCCGGGAGGTAGCTTGGGCTCTGAGTTCTCCGCAATATACCCTGCACCATCCACGTCAAAGCACGAAGAGCAGATGCGTAGGGTCAACTCACTGAAGGGCATCTCGACGCTCTCCTTAGCATTGAACACAATCGTCGGGTGGTCCTATCCAACTGCATTAAAGACCGGGCTTCTCAGCAGGAACGCAACATACAACGTAAGGGATTTTGGATAGGGGTACTGTCAAGCTAGATTGTGAAGATAAGTACGGTGTTAGTCGTTCTTGGGCTCACCTTTATCTTGTACCACGAGCTTCGTGACGCCAAGGGCGGTGTCAGTCGTCATCTGTATTGGGCCTAAGTGCCTGGTGGGGAAACCGAGCACTCGCAGTTCACCCGTCCTGTCTCTGGGGGGATCATCACCTGGTCATGCCTGTTAGAAAATGCCGAGCACAAAGCGGACGCCGCTTTACCAAGGATACCCTGCGGTTTCATGCACGATGTTGAGCCTAGTGCCGAGGATTGGCTTTCCGGCCAGGGCTAGTAGACTTGACCCACCCCAAATAGGAACCACTCAAAGCGTCCATCACCGTCCTCCGGAGCCAACTCATGCTCGGCCTTCGGATCTAACAGACAGACTCTCTCTAGCGGCACGCCTCGCGCTTTCATCAGCTCCATGACGGATTCTGGGTGGGCGGCGGCGCTGGCGAGCTGCCCGTTTTCTCGGTTGGCGAAGAGAGATTCCAGAGTTTTGCAGGACGATTGGGATAGATGTGTGAAGTACACATTCGCTCCTGGGCCAGCCAGAGTGCGCATGTGCTTTGTGGCGCATCATAGAGGTCAGAGAGTAGACTCTGCAGTAGATAGGTACCGAGCGCACCATGTATTCCAGTTCCACCCACTTCGGTATGGCTTTGCTCGTATCTTCATCCTCCTCCATGTGTTCTGCACAAAACATAAATAATACTCTACAACAAATCCGGTGGACATACCTATGACATACGTGAATGTCATCTTGCAAACTGAGTATAGCTGAGTGTGTAGAGCGCTTATCCGAAATTGAAAATATCGCAACGGGCGTCTATTACTCTATGTACTCGACGTGGGCCTGGATCTACCAGATATGAATATTGTGGCATTTTCCATGAGATCTGGCGCCGCGCTCAATTTGACAGAGATTGACATTACTGCTTTCGAAATCGCTCGTGCAAAGTCGACTGAGCCAATGTCATTATCGTTGGATCGTTGGGACTCGAAACTCCACGTTTCGCTGAGACTAGTCGCGAATCGCTGCAGTCAATGTGCCGATGCTATGTATATGGCAGATCCTCGAGATACTCTCCGCCAGCTAGGTGCAACACGAACTGCAGCTTGGAATTAGCGCCCATATGCCATACACTCTCGCACGCAACTCAAAAGGGCCTACTTGATAGTTTACGGCAGATAATCTCTGACAGGAAGGCTGTGCGAGGCTTCCCGCATGGACATTAAGACGCCCTCTGCAACGTGATCGGCCTCATGTCTCGTATCGCAACGACTTGCTGCCATCCTTCAAGTTGACCTGTGAGCTATTCAGTCGTATGTCCTTGGGGAAGCGGAAGACACCGTGGAGGCAGTCAGCGACATTCGATCAACCGGATGTCAACGTACGTGTATGATTACACGCGTTATTGTTGATTTTTTAACTGTATCGCTAGCATCCTTCGTCGGGCCTTCCGACGGTGCAGGAACGGGGCGATGGCGAGCGAGTTGACGCGATTCTATCCTCTGCTAAGGGCATAGTGGGAGTTGCTGCCGATCTGTCGTCTGATGTGCCGATACCTGGACTGAGTCGAGCTTTCTCTGTTCTGGAGTC
Source organism: Obba rivulosa (assembly GCA_001687445.1). Classification (NCBI taxonomy): domain Eukaryota; kingdom Fungi; phylum Basidiomycota; class Agaricomycetes; order Polyporales; family Gelatoporiaceae; genus Obba; species Obba rivulosa. Next base: position 216,870 of record KV722342.1, read on the forward strand.
ACTGCTCAGTAAGATCGAGGTCAGACGTCCGAGCACTGCGATCCGGCAGCATGTGGCTGACGAGTGATACAGCAAATGAGATCCAACAAGCAAGAAGCGCGAGATACGATCAACAGCTTGAAAGCGCTTCAAGATGCACTCAACTCCAGCCTCAATGAGATACATTTTCAGACAAAAGATATGGACTCTACGGGTCGTCAGGTGGCACAGGAGATGGTCACCGGGTCGGACGGCCTCAAGAAGCGCATTACTGGATTACTTAGGTACAGATTATTAACTTTCTGCAAGTAGCTTGTCTTAGCGATATGCGGCAGCGAGCTGCAGGACACAGAAGACATAGCCAACGAGTTACGCAGAAGACATTGGTGGTCTAGATTCGCGTTCACGCAGCAAGACGCTGACTTGCTGAAGAAAATTCACCGGAAAGTCATAGAAGCAACGGAGAACTTCAAGGTCTGTCCTGATAGAATTGCTATGAGCTGCGTTGACGTTGGATGGAACAGCTGCAAGGAGGCATAGCTATCGAAGGACTCATTCGAGACATATGCGATCAGCTACGGGTGAGTGATTTTTGGACTACATCCTGACCTCCTCATTCATTATGACATATGTGATCTCTGAACGACATAGCGGGTATCGCATGAGCGTCGCCTGAAAGGTAAGCTCTTGGGCTCCCCACGTAACAACCCCGATCAATTTCACTTACATTTGGATACAGCGAACGAAACGACGCTCAAACAACTGAGTCGGTCCAAAGACGCGTCGTACAAGTCGCATTATGTCGAGGAGAAAGCCAAGCTGCAAGCAGGTACACGGGAGCAAATACTGCACGAGGTCGTAGACTGGGTGAAGGATCGCGATCCTGCTCGGCGTATACATGTCATTCATGGCCCCGCTGGGATCGGTAAATCTGCGATATCGCGCGCTGTCTCAGAAGCACTGGCGGAGGAATACCTCGGGGCATCATTCTTTTTCCAACGCGCACTTGCCGACTGCAACAATGCATACCTCGTGTTCCCTACAATTGCCTACCAGTTGGCACATTCACGATCGGATTTACTCCCCCACATCGTTGAAGGTGTCCGGAAACATCTGCCCAATGGCGACTGTCAGGCTCTGGAACATCAGCTACGGGATTTGCTTGAACTTCCACTTCGCCAAATCACGAGCGAATCCCCACCCATCTTGTTCGTCATCGATGGCACGGACGAGTGTTCGAATAATCCTGATGATGTCGTTCCAAAAATGTTGCAACTTCTCTGCCAACTAGCGCAAGAGATACTACCTCTCCGCATTCTGATCGCGACGCGTCCCGAAAGCTACATCATGGGGGCGTTACGATCTTCCCCACACTGCGAAATAATCGAGTACAGGGATCTCCTGGAGGTTGCTCCAGAAGTCATCGACCAGGACATACGACTATTCATCGACGCCGAGTTCAAGAAATGCGCCACGAGCGGAACGTTTCCCTTGTTCAAGGAGCGACCAGACGCTGTGGCAGAGCTGGCACGCCTCGCTGATGGTCTCTTCATATATGCCAGCACCGTTGTCCGGTTTCTCGTCCAGGACAGGCACTATGCTGTCGATATCTACGACAGACTACTGGTATCGCAAGGATCGTTGGGTTCTCCCCAGCTATACGAGAGGCTGGACCTGCTGTATGGCGAGATCCTGAACAGCGCCTTTGGCAGATTCCGTGCAGACTCTGTCCGCATGGATCACATTCACCAAGTGCTCACCTGGATTACACTCGACGAATATGACGTGGTTTCTGCGCGGAATCTTCAACTCGTAGGAATCCCACCAAGTGTCACCATGGATATCGTGGAACGCCTCAGATCCGTGCTAGTGAATTCCACAGATTCGAAAGGATTTGAAGACATAGACATGGATACGCACGCGAAGCCGTGTCATGCCAGTTTTCCACAGTTCCTTCTCAATGACGCCCGGTGCAAAGATGCAGCATTTCGCATCGAGTCCCATTCCGGGCACGGTCTGATCGCACTTGCAATACTTACTCTCTTTATCGATGGCTACGCTGATACTTTGATCGGCAAGAAGGATGACATGATCAGCGAGGAGGACGAGTTTCCCGAGATGTGGCGGTATGTCAATGCGAATCTAGGGGATCAGCTCACAAAAGCACGCTTCACAAAAGAGCTATGTGACGCCTTCTACACTTTCGCAAGAACACGATTGGGGAGCTGGCTTCGTGGGGAATTTCCGTGGCGAGACTTCAGGAGCTCAGGCTGGCACAAATTCTACGACGATAGACTAGAAGACATGGTCAACGTGCGAGCTTGGTGCGAGGTCTGCTCCGTCTTTATGTCAGTGTGTTGGCTGCTTCACTCACGAATTGTTTCGCAGGAGAACAAGATATCCAATGAGCATCTTCTGGCACTTCTGGATGAACACATCATCAAACGGCGTGAAGAACTGGAACCCTTGCTAGCCCAGGAAAAGGAAGAGGAAGATAAGAGAATACGGGAGATGGGGGAGATGGGGAAGATGGGGGAAGACCGGGGGAATGAGAACGCAGAAGAGGGTTCAACGCAGGATGAACTGGAGGACAATACTCCTTCCTAAGTATTCTATGTCGTGCTTTACAGCAGCATTTTTCTATCTACGAATTGTCTTTTCCGTTTGCTCACTCCACGCAGCAAGGGCAATAGTGCAGAAGAATCAGTGGCCTGATGCTCATGGATTTATCACATGACTTCTGACTGACAGCTCCGAGGCACGGGGCCGACAAGTTCAAATGTCGCGCTCGCTTTCACATTAAAAACTCCCGCACCCGCCTGATTTCCTCCTGCCTCCTCTCCACAACCTTCGTCACCTCCTTCCCCCACACATCCTCCGGCCTCTTGCCCTCGCCGTAGCACTCCTTTACATGCCGCTCCGCCTCGCCGTGTTCGAGAACGACGCAGTTCTCCAGCGTGAGCGGCTTCGCGGGGTCCCACCGCACAACCGACGGGCGCGTGGGCACGGCGTGCGGCGGGACGACGGAGCGACCGCGGTAGAAGTCGTCGAAGACGAGGCCGACGTCATTCTCGTCGATGGGCAAGCGGCTGCGAGCCGTCAGATAATTGCAGAGAATAGAATGAAGGGATGGGCGTACTTAAGAGGACGCCCGACGAGTTTCTCCTCGTGGTGGAGCAGCTCACGGTATAGTCGCTCGTATAGCTTCTTGCGGCCCTTGACTGGGAGAGGATTGCTAATGGGCTTTCCGGCAAGCTCGCAGAGGATGTAGGTCGCGATATGCAGGCCGAATATCGAAGGGAGAGGACCTGTGCAATTTGTTGGCACTGCGGGATTACAACCGGGTTATTATACTCACCAAGCACAGGCAGAATGCGCACTCGGAAGTCATCGAAGACTCCGAGCTCCTTCACGTTCCCCTTTTGGAACTCTTCTTCTGGAAGGGGGAGCAGCTTGACATCCCCGGGTGCCTCGGTCGAGTATACGACTGGAATGCCGGATGATACGCCCTGCAGACGTAGACGTCGCCTGACGGAGCGTGCCAGAGGATCGTACATGGTGTACGAGATGTCGCTGATCTGGATGCGAGTCGGGTCGCATTTCGCGCCCGCGCCCATTGACGAGAACACCTAGCGCATGCTATTAAGCGCGCCATCCGGACAGGCGTTGAGCAACGTTGGAATGTACCTTGATATTGTTATCATGGCAATACTTGAGCAAGTCGACTTTGGTCGTAATATTGTCGATCGCGTCTTGAAGCAAATTTGAGTCCGTCTCTTCTGGAGATAAACTCGCTCGCACCTATGACCCAATCTGCGCCTTCTAGTAGATCACCGCCCTGCTCTTTGCGCCAGATGTCTATCCGGGCATCGACGTCTACCCAACGGGAGATTTGCCGCAGGGTGCGCGCAATGCATCTGACTTTAGGTGTGCCAACATCAGAAAGAACGGCGGTTGCATGCCGGTTCAGCGAAGACAAGGTGACATAGTCAAAGTCGACTAATCGGATTTTTGTGATTCCTCTGCGGCCGAAGCTTGATCAGCGTACGGCGGATGCGTCCTGCAACTAATTGACGCACGAGCGGACGAGCATCACTGCGGCCCAGCTTCCTACCCCACCACAACCGACTACGACCACAGTGCCCTTCCTAATTTTGGCCATGCCTTCCTCGCCGAAGAATGCGTAGTTGCGAGCCAGCTGCTCCCTCACCAATTCTTCGTCGTACTCGTGCCCCGGTCCTCGCCTGAATTCCGGGTCGTCTCCCAGAGAGATGTCCTGATCAGCTGCAGCGTCACCATGAGCTGCCTTCCTCTTCCCCTTGCCCGATGGTTCCGCTGGCTTGTCAGGGCTGGTCCCATCGGCTGCGAGTGAACGGAGGACATCCTGATCGAGCTCCCTCCGCTTCTGGCGTTTCCGGTGCTCTTGATATGCAGTCAAAAACCCTGCAGTCGCAAGCGACGCTGCAAGTGCTGTGAAGAAGAGCTGAGTGCGGTGCGAATGGATGTCGAGACTCATCGTCAACTCACCACTTGCATGCTGTGGCTGAGTCGGAGAAGAGCGATTTCCTAATGCAGTATATGGTTCCCACAAGCCAGCGTCGCGATCTTGGCGACGACAGGTGTGGCTGGAACTCTCTGGTCGCGGCACACTCGGCCGTCGACGAGGGCGGTTGCTACCTTCCAAGGTCCACTGATTTCTATCAGCAGTTATACGCCGCGAATGATTGGCATATGCCAGCGTGACGGATCACCATGCCAGTGTCCCATGGCGCACAGTTCTCAAAACTGCCAGCCTGGCATCATCCATCTCACAGCTCTCTTTCGTTCCTCTTGCTTTGCTGTGGCTTTCCTTCGTTCGCAGCCAGTCTGCGTCCATTTGTTTTCTTTGGGTTCTCGGGACCAGCTATTTATCTCGGTCGCTGGCCGCCGCCTGAAATGCTGGCATTTGACTAGACTGTGACCGACGTTTCCAAATGCCAATGCAGGCAATTTGCCTTTCGTTGGCCCCCATCCTTCGCTGCCAATCGCTCTCGAGGATCGAATCCGGTGTTCTCCTGGTGCCAGCTGGTCTCCAATTACTTGTGTCTCTGGGACTTGTGATAGCAAAGCAGGGGGCTCGCAAGTAGGTCGTTCATTCATCGAAGCTGGACGTGGGCAGTGCATTGCATCACCCGTTGCTCTGCACGGTTTCGGGTTGAGGAGTGCTTCCATTTGTCACCGTGAAGTTACGCGCCTCCCAGAGAACATGGATGGTGCTCTTCCAGTAACTCTATGCCGCATCAATGTCCTCCCGTTCTTTGAGCATATCTGCCCACGTATCAATCGCCACACCTTACTGACAGTTGTTTAGAAATGGCTTGCTGTTCGCAGAGGGATGTATCTACTTCTCTCTCGCGGTGCTCGACCTTGTTATTCACATGTTACCCGCTATGGGGAACATGCTCAGGTCGTTCCGTTCGTTGGATATCTTCCTGGGTATGTCCTATCTGCACGTCGGTCACTGTCTTCTTATATTTTCCTCAGGCTCAGCATCCTTCATACCGATTCTGCTCTATACCCTCTTCCTCGACCTCTTCATTGAGCCAGAGGTGGCATCAGTACTTCCAGGGGGATATGTGTTCATCACGAAGTGGTCTCTGCGGTTCCTCATTGCTGTCATTATCGCAGTCAACGAGCTCGCTTCGTTTCTGAATATTTCTTATCGTGCGTCTCCACATACTCGGGTACAAACAAGGTATTTGACGAGTGTTACAGCGGTTATCGGAGACGTCTCCGCCCCCGTCGTCCTCTCCGCGTTCTTCACCAACGCGGGTCTACACTCCATGCTCGACGCCGCGACACTCATCTTCCTCGCATTGTACCAATTATTTATCTTCTTCGTGATGCTGCGGCGCCTCATGAAGGTCCTCGCGCACAAGCAAGCCTTGAGAGAAAGCAAGGCTGTTAAACAAATGGAGACACATCATATACGTGGTGTTGGCTGGATTGCAGGCAGCCTCCTACTGGGCGCTAGTGAAGTTCTCATAGGACTCGCCCAAGGTACGTTCGCCGTGGCATTGGCGAGGCGTATTATTCGAATGGTTGCGCGGACATGCCTCGTCGTCGGCGTTGTACAAGGGTATGTTCTGCCTCTCGTCCCGCAAGGCATCACATACTCATGTTTTCGCAGAATCGATACCGTTGAGGACTTCGATCTGTTCAATCCTTCCGACGCGCGTCTGCGGCGCAGATCGAAATTCATGGCGCTCATCTCCAACCCCCGCCAGAGTAGCTTCGTCCACGTCACCGGACTCCTGGCGGACCCCGAAGGCGGCATCCCCGAGCCCTTCAACCCACACATGTCTGTGTTTTCCGATCCACACGCCGAGACCAAGATCCTGTACCTCGGACCGTCTACTCTCGCCGCCAGACGCTCTTCCGCGACCATTGAGACTGAAGATGGCGGAAAGAACACCCCGTCTGACCTCGACGCCTCAACCGTTCTTGCATATTCCGCTGGCAACCACGAGACAACGACCAAGTCCACGGGCGCGGGCGTACCATCGAGACCCGCTGCGGCACCAAACTCGGTGTCTTTCACGATGCCCGCTATCCCCACACAGGCCCGTACTCGCGCACCAGACGAAAGCCAGCCGGTCCGGCGCGAGCGTGTAACCGTACACTATGGCCGCAACGACGTCCCCTTCCTCGAGCTGCGGCGTTTCTCAGACATCGATTTCCGCCCTGCACTGCAGCACGTCGAGCTCCAGAGCGACCCAGCCGTTCTGCGTGCGAGGTCCCTGCCGCTCCATTTCAGGCGTGAGAACACAAGGGCGCCACCCCTACCGCTGGCCCTGCGTACTGACCGCCCCTTCGTACCAACAATGGTTTCTGTGGAGGAAGCCAAGGAGACAGACAGTATGCGCACGGCCACGACCCTGCCGTTCTCGGACTCGTCTGGATCAATCAGGACCCGGGTGGAATCTTTGCCCCTGTCAGAGGGTAACAAGGACTCTATCGACTTGCCGAAGCCGCGCATTACCTCTGTGAACAGCGCCGTCTCCGACTCCTTGGAGGTCATCCGCTCGCTCGCAGACCAATTCCCTGGAATCCCGCCGCGCGTCCATTCGGTCTCCCGCCGCTCACGCTTGGCCAACTCCTATGTCGCTGAGAGCAGCGGCCACAGCCGTGCAGCCAGTGACACGAGTGTCGGCGAGTACCAGTCACAGTTGTTCACAACGGGCGAGTCGTTCCTGCCGATACCAGCCAAGGAGTCGAACAGTGTCTCTGTGTCTCGCACATCAAGCACAAGTAGAACTAGCTCCCGGAGCGACTCCATGCGCCGCAAGCCCGTGCCATCGATGTTGGATTTCCCTCGTGGCCTTCCGGAGAAACCTGCCTTCGGGCACGACCTGACCAGCATTATCACCATAGGCCAGTCCGTGCAAGGGCATAACACCCCGGACTCCGCCCTCACACCCGAAGATCTTCAACCTCCTGCACATCATTTCGAAGAGTATCCGCCATGGCGCTCTCCATCCCCGGTGATCTCGGAGAGGAAACGACGAGCCAGGACTCTCAGCGCCGGGACCAGCCGCAGACCGCGGCGCATTGAAGCCGACGCCCTCGTGGAGTTCTCCACGGTAAACGTCAGTCCGACGCATCAAGGTGGCAGCGACAATGCCTCGAGCCGCGCCAGCATTAAGAGCATCGGCAGCGTCGCGCGACGCGTCACGCCGAACCCCGTGCTCACCGAGGGCGTACGGGGTAGTATCGTCGTCGAATGGGACGAGCTGCCATCGGAGCGAACGGATGCGATTGCACGCGCCCGCCTTTCGCGGGATCGCGTGCGGCGAAAGCTGACCAAACGACGCACTATGCCGAACTTCAAACCTGCAGAAGTCGGTGGTGACGCGCTTATACCGGTGCCGGTGCCGATCACGGATAGGAGCGTGTTCGAGGACTGATTGACGCGATTGCTGGTCAATGCTTCATGTATTATTTTGTATCAAGTACTCCATTTCCATTGAGCCCTGAATGAGTCAAGCGAGTGTCTTTGGCGAAATTCTGAGCGCGAGGTCTTATCCGCTATCACCAGGTAGGTGGTACAAGAAGCTCCTTAGTGATTCCGATATTAGCACAGGTTAAAATGCATAGGTTCCAGTAATAAAAAAATAGGTATAACATCAGTACGAAGTCCGCGGATCAGTTCTGGTGGCCGTTGTCAGTAAACGAGTAGGCGCGATTGAGCAGCACTCACTTCCGGTATCCTGAAGATGGTGATTTCTTGCTGCTTGAAGTATCGCCGGTTCTCCTCGTCAATGAGAACCAAGTTGAGATAATACCTCACGCTAAACTTCTTGTTGACTTCCCGGAACGTGGGGGTCAAATCAAACCCTCCCAGGAAGAGACGTATCGGGATGGTCTCCCCTGAACAGAGAATTGAGAACTTCGTTGACGTATTACTGATGGAACCACGCACCGCGCACAGGAGCACCATCCATGATCTCGAATTTGGTGATCGTCTCGCTCTCGTTATATTGATTTGGCGGCGAGCCTGTTGTCTCACGGCGGATGATTGACAGCTCCATGTGCTTGATCTTGATTCGGACGAGCAGGAAGTAAATCTTGCCAACTATGACATCCTTGAGGTGGTACCTTGCTCAGCGGTTAGCGGAAGGGGAATCGTGCAATGAATAAGCCATACTTCGACTTGTTGTACTCGAACTCGATGTGCAGACAGTCTTCAATCCCAACTTCCATCTTGATGGAGTTGTTACTGTCTGGAGGCATACGATACGAATGTACCCATAGTTCCCGCTCTTTCGTGATATCCGCTATCCGTCGTGAGATTGTCACTCGAACGAAGTATCTGTTCTATGATTAGTGATGTCTCCATGGACAAGCGATATGCCGGACCTCAGCTTCACATTGATACCCTGGTAGCTCTCGTACTGCTTCTCCACGTTCTTGAAGAGAAAGTCGAACGTTTGTGCGGAGCGCATCTCTCCTGGAGCTGCGAGCTCTTGGGATAGTGATAAGAATTCATGATGATGGCCTCGGTCGTAGAATAGCTCTGCATTGCGGGACTTCAGCAGTCGCCTTGAGTCAATGCTTGAAGAGCGTACCTATGCTCCCCACAAACTCGACCTTGATCCCTTCGTGTGCCAATTTCTTCCCGTCCCTTACGCGGACTGTGATCTGTGCGTATGTTCTAGCTCAGTGAAACGTGAACAGAGAAGACAGACGTACCTGTCCAGCAACATTGTCACCGTCATAGAACACGGGGCACGCGACGGTCTTCTCCTTCTCCATTTTCAAGTCCATCTTCTTCCTCTCATCCTCCCCCTCGACCTTGATGTCGACATCGACTGGTGACGCAAAGAAGTATGCTGCCATCTTCTAGTGGTTGGATTGTGTGCAGTTCAAGCGCGTAGAAGTTCGTCACGGTAGTGATGATGCGCCAGTCAGAACACTGATAACCTCCAGAATACACGAGCTGTAGATGTTACAGCAGCCCAGAATAATATAGCCCGAGCTATTCTTGTAGTCGAGAATAGAGTCCAACGTGGACGTCGATAGCAGCGCTAGGCACCAGGTGGCACAGCCGCGGGGTAGCCCCGCAGCGCTTTCGCCAGGTCTCGACGCGCCGCTCAACATCAACTCAACATCTAACCACGAACAGCTGCTTGGCTCGATTTTTCTGCTCTACATCTCCGAGGATTTACGGCGCTCTAAACGGTTGTGTTAACGAAAGCTTCTATGCTACATGTATTCCAACTAGCGGTCGACCATGGTAGACAAGATACTCCGTAAAACAGTCGGGATATCTGCAGTGTTGGCCACACGGAAACATCGACCAGGGAGTTTCTGAGGAATCCTGATGCATCGCACAATCATGAGGATGTTTCCCGTTATCAATAGCTGGAAAGACGCACCAAGAAGCCTCCGCTCCCTCACCAATGCAGATGAGAGCCGTATTCACCTTCGGTTGACGGGTCATAACTCGCTGCAAGTCCTCCGCGCTGATATCGTAGCGACCAAAGTTGGCGTCAGTGACTGCGATAACGAACCAGTCGTCTGTAAGAAAGTGAGCTTTCAATGTTGGGTTACTGTACGTCGATACTTACCGGCATCGAATTTGGCAACCTCATCGACTGACTTCTCGATCGCCTCGACTAGATGTCTGATGTCAGTTTAGAGTTAGAGTAATCAGTGCTAAAATGGACGCAAACCCGTATAGTCGCCAGCGAAGGTGTACTGCGAGATCATCTCCATTTTCTCCACGACTTTCCATCTGTCCCGCATCTCGAGGGATTGCTTATCCGCTTCCACCAAAGGGATAGTTGGGGAGTCTCCAGACTATACCAAGTCACGGACAGCAGCTTAATGGGCGAGGAAAGATACGTACATGGCCGTAGATCTGCGAATAGGATGAGAAGTGGCTCAAGCAGGAGAATTCGGCACACTCACATCCCACACATACTTATCCTTCCTCGTCAGGCGATCGAACGTCTCCATCAGCATGACCGCTAAGAAAATTGAGCGTGAAGTCGTAATAGGCTTTGCCAAGCAACACACCGGTCTCCATGCTCCGCTTGAGGCGACCATCGTACTGGAACCGATACCTGCATTCGGGCATTCGAGATGAGCAATGACCATGCCCTTAGTTATGTCTGTGGCACTCACATCGATGCACTAACGTCGAAGAGAAATCTGATCCGTTTGGGTCTGAACCATCTGTCAGCGGGGGGAAAGCAGAGAAAGATTTAAATTTGACTTGATCTGGGGCCTACCCAACTCTGGCTTTGCCATCCCTCGACGCTTGTAAACAGTCGCTTCACCCGTCAGACCCTCGGTCAGGCGATTATCATCGAGTTCGCCATCAGTTTGGCGCTTCACCCATATGCGTTCCTCTTCCTTTGCCGCGAGGTCTGCTCAGTTTTACATTCAGCATTCTGAAGCCCTGCAGAGGTTCGAACATACTCTCAAGCAGGTCATGCAACCGGGATATGTGTGCCTGTACTGCCGTCAGTAGGGCACCATACCCTCTTGCTTCACCCGCAGTCATGTCCAGTTCCTCAAGCCGCCGAGCGAGCTCCTCTCGGGCCATTTCACGCGCCCTTTCCTTGATGTGATCCGGCACGTCATCCTTGAGCTTGTCAGACACCTACAGCGGCAGGCCTGATCAGTAACACGAACGGTACTTTGACACAAGCTGTTCACCTGCTTGATGTCATGTCCTTTAAACAGTCGCATGGCACCGCCACGGCCACCAAGACCCGCCGTATCACGTCCGCCTGTCCCGCCTGCCCAGGTGTTGCCGCCAGAGTGGGGCTTGTTCTTAGGATCCTCCTTGCCATACTTTGGATGCGAGAGGCTGGTGTCGCCCTTGGGCTCGAACTGGACATCCAGAATCTTCTTGCGCGACGCCTCTCGCGCCGCATCGATGCCAAGGTGCTTGACGACGAGGCTACACAGATGTCATAAGTGGTTTCCGAACATGGGGCGCATAGCCTCACCCGTGATGGTCCAGAATTTCGGCCAGCTTCTCCATTGTGTCTGGCTTGTACACGTCGAAGTCGAACACGTTGCGAAGAGTCGCCTCCAGCGAGTCGGTCGGGTACGAGCGCATGTGCCGCACGATGTTAATCAATTCTGGGAGGCCTATGAGAGCGCGTACTCCGCATGCCGTGCAAAAAGACTTGCCTCGGAGGGAGTATGGATACGTCATTGACCCATTCTCGTACGCACTGCGGAGGTCATGGAAGGCCGCTACGAGCCGGAGGATGAGGTCCTGGCTGAGTTCCGGCGCGAGCTGGGAAAGCAGCTTCCTCTCGCTCTCCATGTCTGGATTCGTCACTCCATGGCAGCTGAAGTTGTCACCGAGCACCTGCAGGAAATGATTCCCAAGGAACGCTGCAGGAAGCATGTCAATCTAGTGAAGGATGACGAAGTGCTAGCGTTCAGGCTTACGATATCCAGGTCTATTTGCAAGCAAGACCAGCCTGAAATTCGGGTGCACAGCGATATCGTTCTCGCGCTCCTTCTGGCGGCGCACACGTCGACCATCTGGTAACGTCAACTGCCCATGTCCTGCTAAGCTTCTAAATATCGCCACGACGTGCTCCGCAGCTTTGTCCGCCTCGTCGACTATGATAACACGGCCAAGAGTAATCGCACGGAGGAGGGGTGAATCCGTGTACTTTATAAGCCCGTGCTGGAGGACAGTCTGAAAGAGCAGCTGGTTGACGGTGGTGTCTCTGTGCAGTTGAACGTACTCTCTGGGCCGACGCAGAAGCTATATCCATGTCAGTGTACGCTTCCGAAGTCCTATATCAGAAAATTCACCTGACAGAGACTATTGTGCCACGCAGTCAGCGAAGACAAATAGATGGCGGGAGTAACGAGACATACCGGTCGACAATCTTGTTCTTGCCCACTCCCTGGCCTAGACTCAGCGAATGACACCCCTCGCGTCGAAGAGCAGGAAACACACACCTGATTTCCAAGCAAAACGAGGTGCTCTCCGAGAATCTCTAGGTCGATAGCTAAGTCTCGCATGAGACCTGTCTGCAGGCTATTGTCGTAAAAATGCTCCATTTGTGGCACATGGGATGCAGCGCCTTCTGGATCCTCAGATGGATCAAAGAAAGGAATCAGCGTAGGATCGACAGACTGCAGAGAGGGGCCACTAGGCTCAGGGAACAACAACCCATGTTCTTGTAGTACAGGAGGCGGATTGAACTGGAAGACGTAGTCTATCAGAGGTTACATGTAAATGGAGAGTACGACGGGCAACATACCGGTGGAGTACGCTTCCTAATTCCTGTCTCTTCAAATACTTCATCCAAGCTCATAGCCTCCGTTCTTGGCAAGAACTCCACTAAAATCGCGCGGCTGATCATCTCGTGCAGCGCCTGCTCCTCCCATGGGAATCGCTGCACCCGCCGCGCGATCCGCACCAGTGCTCGCGTGCCGAGCTTGCGGTTCTTTTGCACCGTGTCTGCAGTCATACGTGCGCGATATCGCTCTGAAAACGCCACGAGCACCTGCACGACGTGCGCGGGGCAGCCCGTCTGTTCGAGAACGTCGGACTCCTCCGCATGAGACATAGGCTGCGCGACGATGGGGAAAAACATATTCGCATGCTCGTCGGAGAGCCAGTCCTTCAGCGGGAGGGACTTGGACGCAGTGCAAATGACACGGAATGATGGGTGAGCGACCGAGAGACCTTCAGAAGCCATCTACACAGGTTGTTAGCGAAAGATGCAGCGCTGGCCGACATACAAGTGGGTGTACCTCATGCTCCGACGCTTGCTGCACAATACGCTTTGTCTCCCAAAGCTCGAGCTCACGGTCCTGAAACAGCCGAGCCAGCGAGCCAGCGGTGGGACCGACGACGTCGATGCCAGATAGGTGCACGAGCCGACCCGCCCATGCACCCTCCACCAGCGGGCTGCAACATTGTCAGACGTCAGACGCTTTCAAGACCCGCACGAGACTCACCTCGGCTCCCATACTGTTGCGCCACCCTCCTCAATCTTCCTTCGCATGATCATCTCTCGCCCGCCGAGCTCCTTGTACATGTGTACATCCTCGCTCTCATATCCAAGTACAGCACTGAACACGCGCACGAGCGTCACTGTCGAGCATGAGGCAGTCGCAGGGTGTGCGGGTGGGACATACGAAATGTCCCACCCAAGCGCGTGCGCCTGCAGCATGCACGTCAGTAATCCCACGACGCGGTCCGTCGCGAGGAACCCGAGCTTGTTCGCGTCCAGGAAGGGGACCTGGAGGAGGGACAAGGGCCCTGCAGGGGCGTCGAGGACGACAGCGGCCGTGCCAGATACGCCCTCGAAGGTAATTTGGACAGTCCAATTGTCCTTGCGCGTAATACGAGCTAGCTTGTACCCCAAGAAGCCGAGCCCATCGCCCTGGCCAGCCAGCGCTGGGCTCCCCAGCGGCCCAACCCCGGCCTCTTCCAACTGCTGTGATAGCACCGCCCATGCGACAAACGGCGCGTGCATGAGCGCCGGGTGCAAGCCAAGCACAAGTCGGGCGAGTTGCTCTGGCGCAAGCCGCTCGGGCGGAGGGAACGCTTCGACCAGCGCACGCAGCTTCGCGAGCGCGGTCTGCGGAAACGCGGGCAGCTGGGACTTTGCGGCCGCATCGACCGCGTGGCGCGCCTCGCTCGCGTACTGTGCTGTGAGGATGATCTCGCGCAGCTTCGTGTAGAGGCTGGGCAATTCGCGACCGGTCGGGGAGCTGAGTGCAAGAAGCGCGCCGACGGGGTCGATGAACCGCGCTTGAAAGCGCGAGCGGAAGGGCGGGTCGAGCGGGTAGCCGGGATACGGCGGTACGGGGGCGGCGATAGCGATGACACGGAAGTTCTTGTGCGCGGGAATGAAGGTCTTACCGCGCAGTGCGGTAGAGGATGCGTCTAATGTGGACCATTGGTGCGGATGGATGATATGTGTACCATCGTCTAGGTTCCTATGCATGCCGCGTGAGATCACGTTATGAATGAGGCACGGAGGAACGTACATCTCGCGATTCTCTAGCAGATTATTGAGAACCTTGCGGGGGCTTTCCTGATGAATAGAGCTGTGTGTAAATCATTTTCATGGACTCACGGGCATTATCCCCCTCTCTGCCTTCTCTATACCTTCTATAATGAGGATGCGACCATGCTTAACAGCGCGGACCGCAGCGCTGTCCACGTAGATCAGATTACCGCCTTCTCTAATCTCACGGCCTTGCTTCAACTCGGTCTCCCCAATGTCTCTGTGTAGGGCAATGTATTCATATTCAGAATTTATGAGGCTGTGCGATGTATGCACTTTGAGCACTCGTAACGCATATCAGATGCATGGTGAACTCACGTGCAGAATGTCATAGCAAGATGGCGAGCATAGGGGCCCGGTTGAGATAGCAAGAATATGTCTTGCCCAAGGAGATACTTCTGCAACAGGAAATGCAAATTGTCCAAAGTATAGCTATCTGACGTATCTAGATGGGCCTCCTCTGCGGCGTGGGGCAGGCGAGAGGGTGTCAAACTTGCTTGTATGTTGCACGAGATATCACCCAGCTTCAGAGTGCCGATGATAAGAGGTGGAGATGTGAGCTCGCCCAAGATTTGATTTAGCCGCCTCTCCGCCATGATCTCAGTGAGTTTAGCCCAGTTGAAGGCGACGAACGCAATAATGTGTGACCGAGCCGCCAGAGACTGTACAGCCGGCTATGAGGGGGACAATAAATTCAAACAAGCCTGCATCGTGGAGGTTGTTGCAAGCTCGGGCATGGGTCGGTGGCGGGCGGATGATTATGGGGAGGCCTCCCCCGGCCCGACGCGTTGCCGGGTCCCGGTCCGAATCCACTCAGTGTCCACCCTCCCCAAACATCCAAGATGTGTCCTAGGAACCTCTGAGAACCATCAATACGGTCATAAATGGTATCAGCCCGAACATTGAAAGGAACAACCCAGCAGCTCCCGATGATGTACTTCTCAGTTATTCTGGACTCTACATGCTTGACTGTCGACTGTGCTCTCTGAGAGTTTTGTAAGCCTGGACAACGGTTCTCACTCTGGGTGGATCTCATTTATCTCTGAGCGGCCTTTCGATGGTGAATCATGTCGTGCGCGCGAACTGATTCTTGCTTCTACCTACTGTGGTACATGCCAGTGGTGCCGGCCAATGACCACATTTCTCGCAGATTCTCGCGCGAGCGCCCGGCGGGATGCGCGGCACAGCCAGCTAGTTCTTCAGACATATCTAGTCGATACATAGTTCGGAATGTGCCCGATTCCATGCTATTTCCATGTGCGTCGAGCGGGAGGATTCCTGTGGATCCTATACGCTCTGACGCATGGTAATGGATGCGCTCATTTGTGCATCGGCCACGTTCCAGTATCGATGGAATGCCACAGGAGGAGGTGCGCTTCCGTATTCATGAATTGCTTTGGCTCCCATGGTACAGCAAAGACATGACACAAGCCAATCGTGCCGCTGCGCTTTGCGGTGCAACTGCTCTCGAGGTCTGCTGCCCCGCACACAACTAGGGGTCGGTATGGGCCACGTCTCCCCGTCTTCACTATCTTAACCACGGTCAGAGCCTTATATCTCTTTGTCAATCAGCGAGCTTCTAGTATGTCCTCCTGCAACTCCCTGCACTATGCTCATGGTCTGCATGCCAGTACCATCACGCTGTTTCTATGAATCTAGCACGATGCTGTCGTAGCTCAGATCCTTGCGCACGGCGCACCTCTTCAACCGACTTCGTCTTGGGGATCACCGCCTGATTCCGGCGTTGAGGCACTCATGGCTGAGTAGGTTTCTCTCATACATTCTACAATCTCAATACTAACAGTCATATATGCACAAGTCCCACCACCACGACCTCTGCATTGAAGGGAAATCCGTCCTGCGGCATAGGCGGGAGTTCCTTACGAATCGGTAGTAGGCACGTATCGTTGGTTCTGAATATTTTCGCTACACTGCGATGTCAGCAGACTACGTAGACTTTACACCTTTGCTGTTGCCGTGTCTACTCTTCAGGAGCCTTGTATAGTGTGCACTGTACACCGCGTGTGGCAACACGTGAAGCATGGCAGCGTGTTACAACAGCCTCCTTCGGAGGACGACGACACACGCACCCTGGGCTCCAAGCTGTTCAGCGACAGGCCATCTAACCAAGCGAAAAGCTCATACGTCCGGTCAGTAATCCTGCTGCGTTATTCGTCTTGATCCGGCACTGGGCACGCCTCAAGCGCTTCCCAGCAGCAGCTGTCGAGTACACTGTACTGGCACTGGCTGACAGTCACAAACTGTGGTAGAAGTTATATGGCAGTCGGGACAACGCCGCCATTACTCTGTAATATATAACACCAACCTAGACGAACGCGAGATGAGCGGAAGCGCTCTCGAGGGAGAAGCCTTCGAAGGTTTCCTTCCACCAATTAGCCCGTTCTGATGCGGTCGTGAACCTCTTCATAAAGTGTACAAAGAAAGCAATTCTCCATGATAATTAAGCTAGCACCAGTAGTGCATAGCGTCGAAAAAGTATGTTAATCATAATATCAACTAAGCACTCGAACGTCCGACTTCTCGTATGCAGATTGGCCTACTCTGCATTGGGCCACACCGTATCGGCTGTCAAAGTGTTACGTCTCTCCACGTGGATCGACTCATTCTGCTCATCCGACTTCGGAACAGCAGGACGCGGATGCTGCGAAAGCGTGACCGGCGCGTGCTTGCGGGCAGTTGAAGCAGCAATCGACTCGATGATCCACCGATACAGATTGAACCACTCGCGCACGATCTCGGGCGTGTCACAACTATACTCCTCGATGTAGAGCACCTCGGAGCCTTCGGTGCGACAACCTTCCTTACGCACCACAGGCACCTCGCCGGCAGCCCTGAGTTTGACCGTCCAGTACCTCGAGGTCCGGTCCTTGAACTCTTCGATGAACGAGAAGGAGTCCGCTGCAGAGAAAGCGGTAACCATCTTGCTGCTGTGAGGCATAGGCACGTAGTTCCATCTCGGTTCTTCTGGCTGTACGACAGATCAGCTCACACATGTAGTCGGGTTGGGAGAAGCGACATACCACAGGTTTTGAAGGCTCCCACGGAGCATGCATCATCTTGCCCTCGACCATCCGACGCCATTGAGTCTCGTGGAAACGCCATTCGACGGTCATTGGTGACAGCCTCTTCAATGAGCGGTTCATGAACGCGGGGAGTATTGACTTCTTTTCCTTACGCTTTGCATACGCAAAAAGCGCGGCGAACCAGTCATGCGCTAGCTCTTCGTTCGCGAAACGCCACCGCATATCAATGTTCGGCCCAGTGCGTGTAATAGATGGGCCGATTAGCTTCCAGGTTTCCTCATCGTGCCTAGTGTGATATGACACGGTGGCGCTGAAGGAGAAATCTTCGGAGCTATGCAAAACGATCACAAGTGAGCACGCATAAAATCTTGCCTTCAAAATGGCACTTACGATCTGTATACCGCTGAGTCCGGATAGACATGTTTCTCAATGTCACCAGATTGCACCACGGGAATCTTCCGATCATTGAAGAGTATGGTAGCACGTGCCCTAGTTGTCCTTGTTTTGAGGCAAAAAGCGGGTCCGTCTAGTGGCATGGGTAGCTTCCGAGCACCGGAATCGGAGACCACGCGACGTTCCATAGGAGGACTAACGATTGACTGTTCGTGCGGCCCCGGCTCAGAGGTAGATCGCACTATCGCGCCTGGAGCGGTGAGAGAGCGCCCTGCGGCATGACGTTCAGAGTTCGAATGTTCTGGAACGGGAAGGGATTGGGTAGAATCCCCCGTCGGGACGGATGACTCGCTGCTTGAGTGCTTCGGGGTCGGATGGTCATGTTCGGATACTGGGTGCGCTATAACAGGAAGGATGGTGGGGCGGTGATCTGGCCCAGCAGACGCCGAAGTCCCAGCGGTAGTACCCGTGCTTGAGGGTTCCGGAGTCAAAGGGGGTGAGGAGCTCATTCTACCCCCAGTCGTTGAGTCCCCATCGACCGAGAGGCCAAAACCATGTGTGGTAGAGACTTGTTGTGTGCTGCCAGTTGGAGTGGAGATCACAAAGCTATCGGCGGCCGAATTGCCTGAAGCCGCGACAGATACTGGACTTGAATGTTGTATCGTCGAGGAAGGGTCAGACGGCGTCCGCCCAGGAGTCGAAGGAGCGCTAGGGAAGTATGAGTCCCTGATGACAGGATGATCTGAGACGGCAGAGGCTTTCGTGCTCGAGTACCCAGATGAAGGATATGGAGCAGCAGGGACGTGCTGGGGAGCGGGCGGAGGAATGGTGCTTCCAGTGACGGGATGATCTAAGACGGCAGAGGCTTTCGTGCTCGAGTACCCAGACGAAGGAGATGGAGCAGCAGGGACGTGCTGAGGAGCGGGCGGAGGAATGGTGCTTCCAGTGACGGGATAATCTGAGACGACAGAGGCTTCCATGCTCGAATACCCCGCCGAAGGAGAAGGAGCACCAGGGACGTGCTGAATAGTGGGCGGAGGAATGGTGCTTCCATTGACACGATGATCTGAGACGGCAGATGCTTTCGTGCCTGATTGCCATGCGGAAGCAAGAGGACTTGACGCATCCTGCGAGATGTGCGAAGGGACGGGAACTGCAGATGCAGATGACTTGGTGCTCGCCTCCTGAACGACATGAGGAGTAGTCGTCGGATGCACCCGCACGTCTGAATAGACGGTTTGCGGATTCTTCGAAGCAGGGGGGTCATGTGACATGTACTCGGAGACAGGTGGAATAAACGGTTGTTGTCTCGTCGAAGACGCAACACTGGCATTCGAATGGTTCGTAGCGGTCCAGGAAGTCACGGGATCCACCTCGGAGGCGGGAGCTCCAGGCCCAGCAGGAGAGTGCACTGGCACGTTTTGAAGAGAGGATGCTACATATTCGGGCACGACGGGAACTGTAGGAGGGGAAGGTCCGGACGCGGGAGCTGCTAGTCCAGCTGCAGAGCGCATCGGGACGAAATTAGGGATAGCTATCGGGCGTTCCATGACCTGAGGACCTGGCTTCGATTCCTCGGGAACCACTGCTCCCGAGAGGGGAATATCTACAGCCGTGGTGCCAGACATCGAAAAGTTAGCTGCGAGGGGTGAATTGGCAATTGGGCGGCCCGCGATGATAGATCCAGAGCTCTTTCGTTCTGTTTCGGGGTATCCGGGAGAGGAGTTTTGCGGAGAAGACACGGGCGGTATGTTCAAAACTCCTGATCCTGATCTCACCGCGCCGCTAGGAGGACTAGAAACACTTGACGATGCGGTATCTTCCATTGGAATGCTTTGTATTTGCGCTCGGCCACTACCACTCGCAGGATGTGTTCCAGAGCTGGGCAGAGGGATGGAACCAGCTGCGGAAGTACTCTTAGCCGTGGTAATCATCGGCAGAAAGGAAGGCAAATACCACTATGAGGGTTATCCGATGCAGTGCTTGCGTTTGTCAGCGGCGATCTAGGGCTCCATTTCTTCGCCATAGACGTCGTCCTGGTGGTAATGTCCCTGGCAGTGGGCCTGTTCACAGCTTCTCTGCTAGCACATGCCTGAAGCAGGTCCCACATCTCGTCGGTCAAACCTCGATCGCGGATCTCGAGCGCCTCCGGTCGCTCTAACATCAAATGTCCGGAATGTACATCAGAGTCTGAGTCCAAGAGGAACGGTGGACGTCCAGTGAAAGTCTGACGCATTGTAAGTAACGAGTGTGACGCTTTGAAGTGTCGTGCAGAAGTGAACCTACCTCGTATATAAGCATTCCGAATGCATACACATCCGTGGCATATGCGAGGCGGCCGGTTTTGATGAGCTCAGGCGCCATGTAGCGCAGAGTCCCGGCCGCGCGTTTGGGAGGCTCGTCCTTGCGGGCTGACTCAACCTTGAAAGCTAGGCCGAAGTCCGTAATACAAGCTTTCCCGGCGTCGTCAACGAGAATATTCACCTAAATATTTGAATGGCAAACGTAAGCCGTTGTAGAGACCACGATGAGAGTAGCACGGACGCCTTTGATGTCTCCGTGAACGATCCTCTCGCCATGAAGATACCGCAAGCCGAGAGACACCCCGAATACCTGATGGTGTCACATGAGACCGACTGATATCATTGTGCTCGCTAATGCCTTACCAGTCGGACACGATTCGCGTCAGAGAACGTGTGCAGATATTGCAACAGGTGCCCATGTTGCATATAGCGCAGTACGATGAAAGGGGGATCTGCGCTAGTAGAAGCGCCGTAGCATGGTACGATGTGGTCATGACGCAAAGAAATCCACGTTTCAACCTCGCGTACTAGAGCCTGGAAAACGGCGAGATGTCAGACCGTAGATGATGCAATGAATGACAACTACAAACCTTGACATTCGCCGTCTTCATGCGCTTGACGGCGACATCCAAACCGTTCCACTGTGCCTTCGTAACAACTCCGAAGCCGCCACCACCAAGTTCGCAGTCTGCGTCGATGTCGACGTCATAGCGAGTAATCGCCCACTTCGGAGTCTCTTTTGGGGGCTCGTATCGAGTCGAATGTTGAAGCGCGACGAGGCTCTGTTCAATCAGAGTTCGTTGATCGCTGAGCATATTCGACTGCGTGAGTTCCTAACATGCGAATTAGTTATGACCAGGACGCCCAGCACTACGTGTGGTACACTTACTCGTTGCATCGCAAGCATGGCCTCAGGCACATCCTCGTCTTTGATGTTCAGGTGATTTAATAACTTCTTCTCATTCTGAAGAAGTTGTACGCAGAGGCCCTTCAACTCCAAGGCGTCTTCCTTCCGTGCGGCTTCGTATTCATCAATGTGTTTCTCGATGTTGACCTGCGCATGGATCTAGAGCGTCTTCAGAGTTAGTCACATCACCGTAGAAAGGTATCTCACCTGGAAGCATGTGAGGCAATCTTCGAGCAAGCGATGACCTTCCTCAAGCGTGGCGTTAATATCGTCCAGCCGCAACAGGCTCTTAAGAAAAGACATGGACGCCTGAGTAATCATGAGATTACGGACAAAGAGCAGATTGCTGTTGAACAATGTGGCATCAGTAATAAACACCGTGGATGGTAAAGCTATCTGACTTTTCGAGCTTTAGGAGGTTGTTGACGCTCGAGTCACAACGGTTGTCCTTGATAGCTACGCTGATCTCATGCAGAATGCGCTGGGCACGCGTAATGAGGCTCCTGCACTTCGCCTTTGAGTACCTAACTTGTTGAAAGTACTCCCAAGCAGTCAGGAGAACAGCCAGAGCAGGATGAAGTGCGGACACAGCACTGATCGCGCCTGTGACAACGATATCCATGGTGGCCTGCGACAAGATTCGACGAGGAGCCAGGCAACAGGCATCAGATACTTATATCCCGCAAACCACAGCGTGACCAGCGGACAGTCAGACCTTGACACCAAACATGCTCTCCCCCGCGTATGGATTGGGAACCTCCCAGCGCCACAGCAAGGATCGCACGACTGTCACAGAAATGCTGCGCGAATGAATGACAGACCCCCGGCGGGGTGACATAGCATCTTTGAACCTAATATACTTCGTCGATTCATCGCTCGCTATTGGCTGCCTGCCGCCGGAATTGCTGCACCCCGACTTCTACCCTATCTGTGAACAGCATCGAGAGTACTGCATGCACTCGGTCGGCGGCGGCTATGCCGCGCCGATAACGTAGAGCGGTCATGAGAATGGTGCTTTACTCTAAAAGCGTTAGTCCACAGCAGTTCAAGCATAGCAGCACAACCGTGACAGGCAGTGAACCAACTACCGAGTCTCATCACCGAACCATCGGGAAGTAAGCTAAGGACAGTTAAACCGATCTTTACGGGCCAGATACAGACAGCAGAGACGTCGCTGGAGACGGTGTAACCGGGGGGTAAGTAGCGGCAGAGTGCCAGCGAGCGGCATAGGCATGGCAAAGCCTGGGAACCGCAAACGTCGCCCACGGCGTTTCATTACATAATCTGGACCGTGAGTAAGCATCGAGGTCGATCATCCAGCCACAGATTCCTCCACAGACGCGTCCGAGCATGGCAGGTATGTTCTGCACGCAAATCAGTGCGCAACAGCTGGACTCTGCTTGTCGAGCATATTTTGTACTATACACCTGAATATACAGTGGAAGGTCGCACGTTACAAGAAGTGAACAAGTTTTCGTGACTACAACTTGCTCTTCTCAGCTTTCTTAATGTACGCAATACCATTGCCCAGGCAGATCTTCGAGCATAAACACAGAAGCAGATTGCAAATCAGTATCAAGAAATACGCGAGCAGGCCCTTGTGCGCTCACCTTGCCGCTCGCCACATTCTTAGTCACAAACGCGACCTCTGTCGTGCCATCGGGTCCCACGCCCACCTCCCAGATGGACGTCTCGAGCGCATCGCCCGGCTTCACAGGCGAAGTGAAACGCACACCAAATAGTTTGAGCGCGTTAGGGTCGTTGCCTCCAACCGCCGAGAGGACCGCGCGCGCAGCGAATCCATATGTAGACAGACCGTGCAGGATCACGCCGCCAAAGCCCGCCGCCTGGCCGATCTTGGGGTCTGCCCAACTACATCAAAATCAGGGAAATATTGCTAGGAAGGCCGGTGCGTACCGATGTGCAGGGGGTTGTAGTCCCCGCTGAGACGGTAGACAATCGCCTGCTCAGGAGTAGTTTGGTCGCGCACCACCCAATCTGGCTTCCTGTCCTTGGGGATCTCCTTCGCCTGAGGTGGGCCTGCGATACGCTTCGTAAACTTGCTACCAGTCGCCTTTGCGCCGAGGTTGAAGGTAGAAGACTAGTGGAGAGCACACTGAATATAGCTTCGAGTGGAAGCAGACCTGCATACTCACGTAAAGCTTGGCGTAGGGTGTCCCATTGGGGTCGACGAGGACGGACTCGTTCTCGACGATAATGCCAGATTCTATGAGTAAAGTTACGGCGCATTCCAGCTATTCATGGGGATTGCACTGACTGTTCTCGCTAATTCCGACAACACGGTTCTTCAGTTTCCATCCATTTCCGCTGATGGCGGGCAGTGGCTTCAGTATCTCAATGCTTTGGGTAGCGTGCACCTATATGTTATTGAAGCGAATGAGACTATGAGCAAGTAGAGGAAGTGTAAGAAACTTACCAGACGGTTCGGATCGAAGCGGGGCAAGCCCGGAGTCGCTCTGTTCTTTCGCAGCCGGCCTGTGAAGTTCACTACATCCTGGTCCACCCCTGAAAAGGCGCGTCATCACCTAGCGTACAAAGATATGCGAACCGCTTACCCTTGAGGCCAAGCACAACCGGGTACGTGGGGAATGGTGCCCATGACTTATCTGCGAAGTCATGAGATCCAAAGCTCTCGTGCATGTCTAGACATCCTCACCAAGCTCTACAAACAGTCGGATGATCAGGCCTGGGGCTATGAAATCAGGAGGGTAAACGCACCGTATACCAGCGAGAAGTCATCCTTCTTCGCACCGATACCAGCGGCATAGGTCAACAGGTCCCGCTGGTTCCAGGACACCTGTGCGGGCTCGTACACGGGATGTCCACTGCCCACTGGATAATGTTACGCGTACCGGCAGGTCCTCCCCCTGATAGCCAACAGCCTTTCCAAGATCGAGTTCCGACATGGTGAGAGGATTATTAAAGACAACACAAAGACGAGGATGCGACTAGGCGAAAGCCAGTCAATAAGTAGCACGCAAGCCCATGGTGAATATGATGAGCGCGCAGGGCCGGGAGCAGCTCATAACCGGAAACGCGTGACTAGCCCCACGGGGAAAATCGCGTGACATTGATCGTGACAGCCGTGGGCAATCGCGTGACAGGACGCGCCTAAAATGTGACACGTGATAAATTGCCCAAAAAGGCAGGCAAATTTGAGGCTTTTCCGTCTCCCGATCATTGCAGAACGACCTCTGCCTTTTGCATTTCGTCTTCCTCGGTCTTAAGCTAATCTTGGTCTGCTGTGTCCGACAATCATGGCATCTCTGACGAATGGCGATGCATCGCACCCGGTGGTGTTCACGACGCAAACGCCGTATCCACTGCCTGCCCAGAAGTTCATGATCCCAGCATCATGGAAGCGGTATCAGCTTTCGCAACTAGTCAACAAGGCATTGTCTCTACCGAAGCCCCTACCATTTGATTTCCTCGTGAGAGGCGAGATTCTGCGAGGGACGCTCGGAGAATGGTGTGCGGAGAAGGGAGTCGGCGAGGTGCGTCCACTAGACTATGAATAGGATACTGTGATACTGATGCTTTCCCTCGCTGTGTAGGAAGAGACTCTGGACATTGAATACTTCGAGTCGGTTATGCCTCCACAGAAGATGTCTTCCTTACCACATGAAGATTGGGTAGCGTCAATATCATGTCAGACCCCTGGGTGTGTATCTTACATTGGCAATCCATCCTCTTGTACGCCGGAGGTCGCGTGCATCGTACCGTTATACCGGGCCCAGGATGACGCGGACATGTAGAACGAAAAACTGGCCTGCTATCGTGCTACAGGGCTTCCCTTGAACATATCGAGCGGCTGTCTGTGTGGTATGCACGATCTAATGTCCCAGTTGTGGCGGAAACATCGCTGGCGCACTGCACCAACGTGCTTCTGTCGCACTTCCGGCGTACTAAATGATCCATTTCTGCTTCATATCAATCCTGACCAGTAAATTGCAGCTACTTCTTCACTGCTTCATACGACGGCTCCCTCCGCGTCTTCGACTACTCTCAAAAGCTCCTGCACACATCCGCTGCACATACCGCAGCAGCCACCTCTCTCCGTGTCGTGCCCGGCTCCAGCGCCGGCAAATATCTCGTCGTCAGCTCCTCTCACGATCTCACCGCCCGCCTAACTGAGATTTCCCTGCCGTCTTCCGACGCCCCGGAATCCACCCAGCCATCCTCCCGCACGCTTGCCTCGCTGCACCTACACACCGCCCCGCTATCCTCTGTAGCGGCAGACGTCTCCGGTGCACGAATCCTGACAGCGTCCTGGGACAGCCTCATCGGCATCTGGGACACCGAGATCCCAGACACAGACGAAGTTCCGCTCGAGGACGTCCAGGGGGAGGGCTTGGAGCGTAAGAAGCGGCGCAAGGTCGCTGAGACCGAGAACGCACCGCGACCCAAGCGCAAGGCTCCCCGGGGAGTGCTCCGCAGCCACACAATGCGAGTATCTCGGGTTGTCTTTGGCCGGGACAACGACGGCCGGACGGCGTACAGCTGTGGGTTCGACTCGACCGTGCGCACGTGGGACATCGAGAACGAAGTCTGCACGAGCACCATTGTACGTGCATTCATAAGCTGTTCCCTATCTAATCTCATGAATCTTCCTTACACCCTACAGACCGCCTCCTCAAAACCCTTCCTCGACCTTGCGCTCACCCCATCAGGAAACAGCGCGCTCGCTGCGTCCTCCGACCGCACCGTATCCCAATACGACCTCCGCGCAGCAACATCCTCCGCACTGGCACCTTCCGTCGCGACACTCATGCACCCTGCGACACCCTCGTGCATCGCCGTCCCGCCCGCCGACGCGTCCGCATCCGCGACGAGCAGCTCCTCCGAGCACCAGCTCCTGACCGGCGCATACGACGGCGTCGTCCGGCTATGGGACCTCCGCAGCACGAAGAGCGCGGTGACGGCGTTCAAGGTGTGGGAGGACAAGCCGGCGACGGCGAGGAAGGTGCTGAGCGTGGACTGGGCGAAGGGTGTGGTGGGCGTTGCGGGAGAAGGTGGCGTGGAGGTGTGGCGTGTTGGGCAGGGCGATAGACCCTTCCCGTCCTCGTAGGTTAGTCTAGTTGGGGCATGCACGCCGTCAATTCTAAACTCCGGACGGAGGATGCTCTGCTATGATGATTTACTTACAGACGTCTGAGAACTGCTTGCTGGACAGGACGCCACATAAATCATGGCTTCCGCTCACTTATGTCAGGCCATGTCCGGAGTGTTCCCCAAGAAACAATGATTGAGAAGTGCATATGACAAATCCAGCTAGCTACGATACAGATGCATTTGCATTTTGTGTTCTACGGAGGCAGCGTACAAGCAAGCGTCATACAGGCAGTCGTTTAGAGATCGGGGTAGCGGCCCGCGAGCTTCCTCTGCTTGGTCATTGCTAACACAAATCGTAAGAGAGATTTCTTCGAACAGAGTGTACTGGACATACCGGCGACAATTGCGCTCCCGATACCGCTACCATCCTCAGCGTGGTATGTTACAACGTTCCTGGAGCCACATATCGGTCAAACCAGGTCTGCAGGTAGATCAATCCCGACTCACCGTCCTTTCTCTCCGAAAATGTCATGCAATCCTTCATGAATCCTCTCCGCAAACCCGGGGTATTTCTGCAATTCGCAGCCGAGTTCAGTCATCAACCCGTGGTTGCAGAGATACAAATTGCATACATTGTAGAGCGATCCGTCAGCGCCGACCATGCAGCCCTCCTCGAGGTATCCCTTCTTGCTCACGATGGCCGCAATGCCGCACGCGCTGAGGCGCGCAGCGCGGCGCCCAACGAGCTTCGCGAGCGCGCGGAAGAACTGGCGCTCGGCGAGCGTGGTCTCGAGCGCGAAGAAGTGCGAGAAGATGCCGATGATCATCAGCAGCTCGTCCGTCGGGTCACTGTATGGAAGTTGGGTTAGTACATGTTGATGAAGTAGGAGGATGAGGACGGCGACCTCTCCATGAGCGACAAGAAGGCGGTGTCGAAAGAGTACGGGATCTCAATCTTGTAGGTGTTCTGCCCGAGGAAGAGTACGCCCTCGTCGATGAGCTCACATATGATCAGTCGGAGAATCTCGCCGAGGTAACGACCGGAAATCAATTTCTGAGAGTAAAAAACGCGTCAATCTAATGTGGATGAATGGATCATTCACACGAACCTCGAAGGCCTGCTCGCCAGGCTTGTTCGACGTCTCATCGATGATCTGGTCATACTTCGTCCTGGGCAGGTTCTCGTGCTCAAACGAGTCAAAGGCACCCTGTTCATCCACATCAAAATGTTCAGGATCACTGGTTAAACTGGTAGCAAACTGAATTATGCTCACCCACTCGCAGTTAATAGCCATCTCTTCGTCATCTGGGATGCCCAAGTGCTTGATCTTGGGAATATCGCCAACACGCTCCATATACGCCGCGTTGCAGCCGGTGCCGAATATGCACGCGATGCGTGTCTTAGGGTTCACGTAGTGTGACGCGATGAGCGTGCCCGTTGTGTCGCACGTCAGCGCCACGATCTCAGCTGGAACGTTCTGTGTGGGAGTGAGATTGAGATTTAGCTAGTGACATGGGAGGGCGTAAGGGGACATACCTGCTTCTCGAGGCTCCGCCGGAACATTTCGACGACATCGTGACCCTCGGTGTTCGGTGCGCCGAAGCCCTTCGTCCACCGGATGAGCTGGCCATGGTCAATGCTCTTTTGTCTGGAGCCGACGTTAAAGCAGCAATAACACCCTCTAGGAACGAATAATACTCACGCGCAGGGGTATGAGAACTGCGGTATAGATGAGAATGCGAATGGGCTTAATGACAGCGGCACATACAGTGAACCCAAGCGGCAACCTCGTCCCTGCCTTGATCGTGCCGTCGTCAATGTACGAGTCGATAAACGCCTTCAGGCACTCCGCGCAAAAGTCGAAGAGCTTCTGGCCATCCTCTTGCTTCTGCTCCTCCGAGAGACGGTACTTGGACTGCGTGATCTCGAATTTGCCGCCACCCTGGAGAGTCACGAGACAAACGCGTAAGTTGGTTCCGCCTGTACGACAGAGTATGTTAGCCTGATCATGAAGTCTCGGGGAACAACCCGGAGACAGGGATTTAGTGAAAAGCACGTTAAAGAATATATAATAAATATTACCGCCTGCCTCTCATATGATAGCACGCGGCATCGGGAGTATATATCTCGTGCACTATATGCATTCCGCGCATATAATGACATTGCACTCAAATGTGGTGCATGAAATCCACCGCTATGAAGGCGACGTGCCCCGAGAACGCGGAGTCAGTACTCACCGAGGTCAACTGCCAGGTAGTCTCCAGTCTCATTCCCGGATGGCCAGCCGAAGACATACGTCGGGATCATAGGCTGTGGAGTATCAAGCCAACAATACATGCAGCGTGAATCAGCAGATCTGGTGAACGCGATCATGATGCGAAAACGTACCACGATTTGCTCATTCTTCGCCAGACCCGTCTCGAGGGATTCCTTGAATGCCTCGACGATCATCCGCATGCGCTGGGGCGTAAGCGTGAAGCTGAATCGGGGATCAGCATCCCCCAAACGGAGAGGGCAGGGGCACGTACAGAGCCTCGTACTTGCGGAGGTGGTCCGCCATCTTCCTGTGACAGATCTGCACATCGACATGGTATGAGAAGGGAGATGGAGTGGACACACTTCTTAGTAGCATGAGGGAGGTCATCGTCCTCGCTGGACCTGGTATGGCTGTGGAAGGCGAGGGTTTGTCCCGTTGGGAGCGTGATGCTTCCGCTTCCGCGGCGGGAGGCTGGCATGATTTATGCGGGGGGTTGAAGACAGTGGACGGGTGATAGGAGACCAGCAGCGAACAACGCCCGCGAAGATCGCGTGGGGCGCCCCGCGTCACTACAGCCACTTTCTTATCCAGTAACACCAGCATCTAATCTCGTTTCAAACCCCGAAAGGCGCGTTCAACAAATCCGCCGAAAGCCACTTGAAGCGCCCTACGATCCCCGCTTCGAATTTCAAGCCCTCTCCCTCCCCACTAACCGCTGCAGACACTCCGAGGCATGATCGGCCTCAAGGGCACTCTCAACGTCAGTGCCGTCGTTCTCAGCGCCGTCTCCCGCTGACCCTCACCAGGTCATCGACAACTCTGGCGCCCTGCTGATCGAGTGTGTCAATGTCCTCAAGCAAAAAGTGAACAACGGCTGGGGCGGCGTCGGCGATGAGATCGTCTGCGTTGTCAAGCGTGCGCGGCCCATCGCCACCGCCTCTGGCTCGAACGTGGTCAAGGTTCGCAGAGGTGACGTCCGCCGCGCCGTGATCGTGCGCACGAAGAAGTCCGTGCGGAGACCGGATGGCCGGTACATCAAGTTCGATGACAATGCTGCGGTGCTCCTCAACAATAAGAGGGAGATGCTTGGCACGCGTATTGCTGGAGTTGTCAGCGCTGATCTGCGGATGAAGGGCTGGGGGAAGATTGTCAGTCTTGCACCCAAGGTGAGTACCATTCTACAGGTCCTCCGAGCTTTCCTTTACTCTGTCCGTCTAGGTCATTTGAGATTGCCCCACATCTTGCTGCATTGTGTATATCTATTATATATTCCTCTCGGAGGCTGCGCTCGTGTGCGGCGTCTGCGACTAAGAATACCCCATCACGGCCGGTATGTTCACAATGTCCGCGAGAAGTAACAATCACAGTCAAGGCAGACACCATTGTCTTAACATCGTGACCGAAATTTTCCAAGATCGGCCCGATGTTGTCCGTCTGCTCCTATCGCTTGTAATTGATAGAGTCGCCAACATCTCCGGAGGTCTCCAGCTACCGCTTCCAAATGCCCTCGAGAACCTTTCTGGCGCGTTTTGAGAGCCAAAGCTAGTGGTGAGCCTGGTGGCAAGAAGCAACGAAGGTCCCCGGATCCTCCGACACGCACTGAACGATTCAGTCTGCTTAGTTCGAACGGTGCCCCTCTGCGAGGCAAGTTCCTTCATGAAGAGCGCGGATCCTCCATGCGTTCCCTGCTTATTCTTACCGCCAGTGATTCTCCCGGTGCGAATACTGGCCGAGCAATTCGCAGTCGCGTCTGATATCTATCCGGCCCATCACTTACTTTCGAAGTCGTTCTACCGTGACAATCAACATCTCAACAACCCGGTCCACACCTTCCTCAATAGACACGACTTTCTTTGTCGAACTTAGAAAGAGCGCGGCCAAATCTTCAACGGGACTGTACAGCCTGGCTCGTCCTTTCGCTGTCCCATTCAGTCTGACATCCAGCAAATCTATTGCTCGTCCACACAATATTCGCTATCTATGGCCGTCACCACGTGAGATAGAGTCCACGAAGGAATGCAGTGCGCTGCGACCTCCAAGAAACACAGTATGAAGCGAATATGAGTGCAAATCCCAGCGCCCGTGCGGCTTTTGTCTGCACCATGAAATATGTCAATCTTTTGGTTCGCTTTCTTGCTCTTTCCAACGCTCTTGATTCCTGAGAACTCCAGCACGCAACTCTTGTACGAACACTACTGCGCTGAAAGGGGAATCTGGTTGAAATTTGGACGATGTCGATGTAAATCCCCACTGTTTGTTTGACGGCTTGGAAATATTTGAAGACTCGTTACTACTGCATCGAATATTATCGTGAACAGTCAATGCGCTGTAGAGAGATAGACGCCAGTCATACGTTCCGATGAAGTTACGTAGAGGGTGGTGCCACCAGTGCCGCATCCTCTTGTTCTTTTGAAGTGTACTCTACAATTTGAAAGCTGTTCTTCGCGCTCTTTCTCGACAGATCGAATGGAAGCTGGTCACTGCAATTCTGTGCTGACACCAGCTCCCCGACACGTGCCAAGTACTGTCAATGTCGGGGCTATACCACTTCTATGTTCATATGCCGCGTGCATGTCATAGCACTCTCACAGGATATGAGGATCGCGGCGCTCGACTGTTGTCTTCATCCCATCTGGCAGTCCTATCCCATTCGCGTTCACTCTTGAATCACCACCGCGGGGTGTTCGACTATGTCGAAAATCAAAGTTATTCCCAACGTTTTTTCAAGGAGCCGGAGTAGGATAATAGATGCGAAGTCCAAAGACGCGGGATCTGATGTGAGCTAATGCTTTCTTGCAAAAACATCACTATAGGGTGACACTTGTCCTGTAGAGACCCCCGCCCAGTTCACCACGAAGGACGGCGAAGACTGGAGGCGAAAAGCTCGACGCGATCGTCTCGAACGCCAAGAGTGCGATCAATGTTGCCAACTCGGTGTTGTCGAACTTCTCTGTCCCTGGATTGAGTACGGCCCTGTCGATCGTGGACCAACTGCTTGATCGAGTCGCAGTAAGTTCATAGAACCATTATATGCGCATTCGGCTCACTCTTATCACAGGAGGTCAGGGCTAACGCTCAAGACAAGGTGGAAGTTATAGAGAAGATCAAGACACTTGTTACATTACTCGGATCCACAGCCAAGGATATAACGTCGGCGATGGATAGCATGACAACTACAGACCGTTGTGAGGCGCAGGAGCAGATCAAGGGATCAGATGTCGTAAAGAGTCGTGTAGAAGAACTCGTGAGGTAAGAATCGCTTCATCCCCGTGGCGTCATCTCAATTTCCCACAGTAAACTTGAGAGCACCTTGACTGCAACGGGAGAAGAACAACACAAGAACTGGCTGTCGAGAACATGGTATTCGAGGCAAGATGCTCAAGCTCTGGACCGCATCCGTCAGAGGATCATCGAAGCGACAGATAACTTCAAGGTGTGATCCACTCATCTCGTGCGTCGTCTATAGCTGATCCATGATTCCAGCTCCAAGAAGGTATCACGTTCCAGCAGCTTCTGTATCAAATCATGGAGAGTACCAGAGTCAGTTATTTTGATGATTCATCTCCACTTCACTGATTGAATGGTCGATAGCGTTTAGAGCGCGAAACGCGGGAATATCACCTGCGAAGTGAAGACGAATTGCGTGAGCGGGGTGAGCACCGTAAAGTCGGAATATGCCTATATTTCCTGACTTAAGTTCTAGATGACATGAAAACGATCAGAGGGCTTAAGCGATCCAATGCAGCCTCATACAAGTCTCAATACGTCGAGTACAAGGCCAAGCTACAACCAGGGACGCGGAAACGTATCCTAAAGGAAGTGCTGGACTGGGCCAAGGATCCAAATCAAACCCGTCGAATGCAAGTCGTCTATGGACCTGCGGGTGTGGGCAAGTCTGCGATAGCGCGCGAGATCTCGGAAGTGCTCGCGAGTGGGTACCTAGGAGCATCATTCTTTTTCCAGAGAGGAATCGCCGAATGCAATGACCCATATCTAGTCATCCCTACTCTCATATTCCAGCTGGCGCACTCGCGGCCAGAGCTCCAACGACACATCGCTGATGCAGTGGAGAAGCATATGCAGTATGGCGACTCCCAGGGGATTACGCATCAAGCACGCGAGCTCATCTTTGACCTGTTCTCTCAACTCGATCCACTCGATCCACCACTCGTCTTTGTAATTGACGGAGTCGATGAATGTTTGAACAGCCCCGAAGGCGTGATACAGGAGATGTTGGAGATTCTCTGTAAAATGGCGGAGCAAATACCATCCCTCCGTATAGTGATTGCCACCCGTCCCGAGACGTACATCATGGACGCACTTCCCTCACTCGACAACACCTCTGCCGTTATGCGCGACCTATGGGTAGATAGTGAAGGCGAGATTGACGGCGATATTCGGCTGTATATCCAAGCCGAGTTCGACCAATGCGCAGGTCGAGGGGGATTCACATTACTCAAGGAGCGACCCGATTGCGTAGCAAAGTTGACCCAGCTCTCGGGAGGCCTCTTCATTTATGCCAGCACAGTTGTCCGGTTCCTCGTCCATGACAGGCGTCTCGCCGTCGATATCTACGATCGACTCCTTGAATCGCAGGGCTCACAGGCACCATCTCGGCTCCACGGAAGGCTCGACATGCTCTATACTACTATTCTTAACAATGCCTTCGTTGAGTTCCGGGAAGATCGAAAACGTATGGAATACATACACTTCGTCCTCCAATGGTTCATCATCATCCCAGAAGACTGCGCAGCGCGGTGTCTCAACCCCATCGTACCACCAAGTGTTACCATGGACGTCATGGATCGGCTCCGATCTGTTCTCGCCATTCAAGGCGATATCACGCCGACAACAAACATGAAGCCATGCCATGCGAGCTTTCCTCAGTTCCTCATCGACATCACCCGATGCCAGGATGCAGACTTCTTTGTCGACGTGCCAATAGCTCGTGCGCTCATTGCGGGTACCCTGCTTGATGTGCTAGCTCGCCACAATGTCACCGACTTGCCCAGGGATGGCGATGGTGGCTTACTATGGGTGTGGGGATACGCCCGACGCAACTGGGTAGACCGTCTTCTTGAAGCGCCGTGCACGGCGCAACTTGCTGGGTCCCTTCGGTTATTTACGGAAACGCATCTAGATCGGTGGCTTGCCAATATATGGCCATGGGATCATCTATATCGTCGGGCGGAGGCGGTGGACAAACTTACCGAAGTGCGCAATTGGTGCGAGGCATGTATAACATCCATTTCTCTTATTGTATCATATACTGAGAGGCTATCTTAGGAGAGAAATCTATGTGACGGAGAGCTGGTAGTGCTATTGGATGGGCTTATTGGCAAAAGGGCCAAAGAGATTGCCGGAAAGGTTCCGGAGTGGCCACGAGAATTCCAGGAGAAGGACCGAGAACGTATCCAGGGCTGGGAGACCAACCGTTTCTAGAATCTCTGCTGCAGCAATGTCGCTGTCTTTCCCGGTGCGCTTGACTGGGAGCCATCGCACAATGTATGCACTACTCTTTTGAGAGAAGCATGCAGCCGGCTAAGTCGAATGCTCATCAAGTTCGAGAGCACTGTTCCAATACAAGTCGACCCAACTCGACACTTTACCCTCCTGTTCTTATTTTTGGTCTATTTACTACATGTTGCTGCTTGTGGTCCTAGTGAATGTCTCCCATAGCCACAATAATGCGGACATCATACCATGATTTAACGTTAAAGTGGTGGAGTATCGCCATGAACGTGGCGATCTTCACATCGTGGCTTCATCGGTAATATCGTGAATAGGGAATTACGCAGCTTCCACAGTCCACATATGCCTTCCGATGAGGCCGTGCCAGGGTTGTGCGTCCCTTCATACAGTTCCTTTTCGGGTGGACAGAAATGCCCTCATGTTCCCCCGGCCGAGATCGCCCTTAAAGGTGAGCGCAATTCGATGCCGCCTTGGACATAATAGGGAAATGCACACTGTTGGAAATTTTCAAAGCTAGGCCCCTCATTATGAAAACAACGATAGCTTTATTATGAGGCTCAGCGCCGCTTCACGCTGCGTTGGGCCTGATCGAGATCGCTTCCATGCCTGACTGACTTGAGGCTGTTCTACCTCACGTCATCAGCGTGTTCCAGTGTGATCTGCTCCTCCCGCCCTTGCACTCGAGCCCCACTAGCGACTAGGTATACAGCCAATTTCCTTGGTCCGATCATGGCATCCACGCGAAATGAACCGCCATCGGCACCAGGACGTTCAAAAGGATCTCGGAACAATGTATGTAAGCCATCATATGCCACATTTCGAGCACCTGAACTGTGCTCCAGAAAATGCCAGCATTTTTCCATTCGATCTCACGGCACATTACCGACGAGCGGGTGGATATGCTTATCTCTGGGGCCAAGAGTGTCGTCGGCACAGCGGGGAATGTGATTCCTGACGGATTGGTACCTGGGCTAAGCCAGGCACTGTCCTCTGTAGAGTTGATACTCGGAAAAATCCAGGTAAATGGGCTCTTCAATCACATATTGTACATCTGACAAGCCATAGAAAATGAGGACAAACACGAAAGGTAGGCTAGATACCGCTGAAAGCATAGAGACCCTGCAACGAATCCTGCGGTCCAGCCTAGAGGAGACTCGTGATTGGCGGCTATCCGATATGACACTAGAGCATCAACTGGTGCAAGAGACAGTCAATGCGGTGGATCCACTAAAAGCAAGGATTAATGGGCTGCTACGGTGTGTTATACAATTGTCACCCATACACTCATTTGACGGATCTCGGAAGTTCACTGGGTGAAATCGAACAACTTGCTACGCCGCTTCCTCGGAAATATTGGTGGTCAAGACTCTTTTGTGTCGACCAGGACGCCGGGCTTCTCAGTAACATCCATAGCAAGGTTGAAGAAGCGACAAAGAACTTCGAAGTGAGCAAAGATGATAAGAGATTTCAAGCCTAGAGCTAATATAAATACAGCTACAAAACGGCATTGCTATTGAACGTGTCCTCGGAGATATGTACAATCATTTACGGGTCAGCTATTACATTTCACCCGGCGCATTTATTCGCTAGTATTTATGGCACCCACTTACAATTTACAGCGAGTTGATCATGATCGTCAGCTGAAAGGCATGTTTTTATCTGAGCGGCTCTTCGACTCGGTGACCGTATTAACTTTCGCTTCCTTAGTTAATGAAAAAAATCTTAATGCATTGCGACGCTCCAAGGACGCCTCGTACAAGTCATATTATGTTGAAGAGAAAGCAAAATTATAGCCAGGTACACGGGAACAGATACTTAGCGAAGTGGTGGAATGGGCGAAGGATAGCAACCCCTCACACCGCATACATGTCGTCCATGGTCCCGCTGGCATCGGAAAGTCTGCAATCTCACGGGCCGTCTCAAGACGGCTTGCGCAGGAATGCCTCGGCGCCTCCTTCTTCTGTCAGCGCGCGTTCGCCGAATGTAATGATGCCCATCTCGTTTTCCCCACTATCGCATATCAATTATCATATTCGAGGCCGGAGCTACTGCAGCATATTGTCGATGCTATCCGGGGACTCCTACCTAATGGCAACTCCCAGGCGATAAAACATCAACTACAAGAGTTACTTCTTGACCCGTTCTCCATGATACAGGAATCCCCGGACCCGATCGTGTTTGTGATGGACGGTAGCCCACAAAGTGCCTCGTCTTCGCATTTTGATTGCCACTCGTCCGGAAAGCCATATCATGGGTGCATTACGGTCCTGCGAATACTCTTCCATCATCGACTATCGAGACTTGCAAAAAGTTGCACCTGAAGTTATCAATCGGGACATACAACTATCCATCGAAGCCGAGTTCCAGAAAGCCTCCAATAGTGGAAGGTTCACTTTGATGGAGGAACGACCTGACGCTGCTCACGAACTGGCGGAGCTCGCTGACGGCCTCTTCATATATTCGAGCACCATTGTCCGGTACCTTGTCAGCCATCGGAATTTCGCTGTGGACATCTATGACAAACTGCTGGAATCACAGGGATCCATCGGTCCGCCCCGACTCTACGAGAGGCTTAACATGCTGTACTGCACAATTCTTCGGAATTCCTTCGGCGAATTCGATCATGATGTAGTTCACATGGGACATATCCGTGTGGTACTTACCTGGCTGGCTATAGCTTATCATCCACTGTCCGCACGGAGACTCCGATACGCAGGCATTCCAACAAGTGTTACCATGGATGTCATTGACCGTCTACTATCTGTCTTGGTCGTTGGAGAAGGGATTACCCTGGATAGTTGCATGAAGCCTTGCCATGCTAGTTTTCCACAATTTCTTCTCGACGAAACTCGTTGTCAAGAAGCTGCATTCCTCGTCGAGCCGTCATCAGGACATCATTTGATTGCTGCATCTCTACTCGACTTCATGGTGTACTACGACTTAAGTGTCCCGCTCAAAGAGGTTCCCTACGAACTAGAAGAAGAAGAGGGATATACAGAAGACGAGGACATTGCATCGAAGTGGATGCTTGATCACGGGAATGCGTTCTGGACCGACTATACTACTCGTGCACGGTGCACAGAGCAACTGGGTCAGTGCATTCGGACTTTCACGTAGACGCGCTTGGTGCAGTGGTTACGCTGCGACGATCCCTGGCGTGATCGGGGAGGTAATAAACTGAATGATCTGGTCGGTGTGTACGATTGGTGCAAGGTGCGAGATGAGGGGTTAGCCCTGTGTTCAATGTTTGGTGTCCTAAAAAAATTACATCAGAATGTATGCCCCGACAAGACTCTCGCAATACGCCTAAATGAGATTATCGACGAGTGGCGGCATACACTATCCACTGAGGAGAAGCGAGCCAAATTGCTCCCTGCAGGTTCGGAGCTGGAGGCGGACGAAGGTGAGCTCATGATGTACATAGTTGATGGAAACTCACACATACTGGAACTTATTGCACGACCAGCTGGACCGGGGTGAACAGCACTCTACGTATGGGTTTTAGTCTCTACTCCGATAGTCGCTCCCGAGGGCACTGCCTATGCGCCGAATGAAGCCTCGCTGTATCTTCTCTGCCCCGTTGACACATATATAACTCATGTCGATGACGTTTACAATGTATCCCATTACAACCAGTGCCTGTGATATGTCAAGTACACCTCCAGCGGTACATAACTGATCAAGAGCGTTCACTCGACAACGGTGGTTCCGGATTCATAGTTTGGAAACCTGTATTGTTGAGCGATACTACCAGACAGCCTCCTATATTACTAGATACCTTCAAATGAAGGTGACTTAAGCAGCCCAATCGCGATTGCTCTTGATGCGCAGCTTGTATCACTTCATGCAGAGGGCCGATGGCACGGTTCGTTACGGACCTTTGGAACCAGGCGCCATCCCAGTCCATCCAAAAAAGGCAACAGAAAGTTACAGGGTCGAAAGCGCCGGCGGTGGCAAATCTCAGTGTCCCTGCTGTCTGCTGCAGCCCCTCTCCCCCTCGCCCTTTCCCTGTCAATGTCGGCACTTCAATGGACGAAAAGCGCGCCAAAACGTACGTCTTTTGAACTTCTGCAGATTCCATTACGCTCAGCGCGCCTTGATAGCCTCCAGGCGCTGTCGACATACATCGAGTCGCAGAAAGCACTGCTTGCACAGACACAGGCCGACATAGGACGCTTGAAAGAGCTGAGGGAGGAACTTGCGACTTCCTCTGAAGTTCGTGCGGATTATATATTGCCGAAGGTGCGTGCAAGTATTTCCTACCACGCTGCAGGCGCTCACGTTGTGGTTCGTAGCTACAAGGCCTCTCCTTGAGCTCATACAACCAGGACGACCTTGTTGCACCCATACCAAAAGATTTGGACTGGTCTGTCTTCAGGGGTTGTGGTATGTTCACAACCTCTCCTCATTCGACTGACATTCACACCTAGTCCAGACCCAGAACGTTTAAAGGACCTCGCTGCCAACGCACGAGCCGGCTATGCTCGCCGCAACGAGCCCTCAAAAGTCCAGCAATCAGAGCTCTCCGAGCTCCAGCGCCTCGTCCGCGACGCCCGCACTACCATCGTCGAACCTGTCCTCTCTTCCTTCCATCTCCCACCCGACCTGATCTTCTCCGATGACGACGAGCCCGAGGCCCCCGACCCAGGGGAGCTCCGACGGGCGCGCGAGCGCGAGAAGATCCGCGAGCTGAAGAAGCGGCGGTTCGATAACGAAGATGCCACGCCTGTATTCTCTGGCCTGCGCCGCCCCCGCATGGCAGAGGGCGTGTTCGTTCGGCAGGACGTGGAGGATGAGAGCGCCTTGGTGGACATTTCGTTTGATGGAAAGGCGGAGGACGTGGACCCGGAGCGCTCTGCGGTTGAATCGGGCTCGGAGATGGTGCACATGGACGTGGACACACCCCCGACGTCGGTCGCGTCGCCTGCGTCTGCCGTCTCTGGTCTCCCTGCATTGTTTGCCCAGGCTGCTGGCAAGACATCCATGGGACGCGAACGTCGCGGTACTAAGAAGAGTGCGGCGCGCCCGCACACGACATCTGCGCCTGCTAGTCGTGTCCAGGAGTCTTCGAGAACAAAAGGAAAGGCCAGGGAAGAGCCCGTGGAAATGGACACGGACCCAATACCGGCCGATGAACCCCCCGCACCATCAGGCAAGAAGGGCAAGGATAAAGGCAGGCCGAAGTCAGAGACGTATAAGCAGGCATGGTCGATCTCGGAGCAGCATCTCCTTGAGCGGCTTTTGGAAGAGATACCCGAGGGGGAGAAGAATAGGTCAGTTCGCCACGATCGTGTCCTCTTCATAATCCTTACTTGACTCTTTACAGATGGTCGAAGATTTCAAAGGCAATGAACGGACGTCGGACAGCACGGCAAGTCGCGAGTCGCGTGCAAAAGTACTACGAGAAGCTCAAGCGGTTCGGGCTCGACGTTGGCGGGTCCAAGAACGGGTCTTGAGCTGCAGCGCTCGCTTTATATTTCAAGCTGGGAGTTTCACGTTCTGTATACTGTACCCTATACGCTGTACCACGAAGGTATCACTACTACTGTAGTCCTAGAAACCTAGTATCCATCGTCTTGGTGCGTTCCTGAAAGCCTCGAGCAATCGCTGGCAACCGCTGCGACCGGCGGCACACCGGAAGAGGGCCCACGTGACCGCCATGGCCGGAGATCATATGGCTCTGCTGTCCCGAGCCCAGTGCCAACCACCTACGCCCAGCAGTTTCTCCCCAGGCCCAATCCGTTATTTAAGTACCTATTCTCATAGTCTTGCCAGCACACCGCTCTCCGCCCCTGCTCCCGCCCGACGCCCCCGCGATGACGACCAAATTCGACCCGAACAATGCGCAGAATCTCATCGAGGTGCGCTGGCACGCCTGAGCATGTGCGCGACGTGTGTTTTCGCTGACGGGGCCGGAATAGATTGAGAAACAGTGAGTACGACTGCTCCGGATGCCTGGCATGGAGATGTTCAGTCGGGAGGGCTCACTGCGACCTGCAGGTTCGCCGTGAAGGCCGTCGAACACGCCCAAGTGCGCCGGACATTCCTCGTCTTCCCTCTCGCGCTGCATTGACACGTATTCAATGCACAGACATACTGGAACCTGCTCGAGAAGGTCAACCCGCGCGACCTCCGCCTGACCAAGTGAGCTGCGCTCCACCGCGTCACCTCCCCAGGGCACGTATCTGACGCGCGCGCAGAATCGACGACGAGATCTTCGAGCACACGATGCTGGACTTCCCCGAGCTCGCGCAGGAGCCGTACGACAAGCTCACGGTGCTCGACGAGGAGTGGATGAAGAGCCCGGAGGGCAAGGAGCGCTGGCGCAAGTTCATCCAGGCGTGAGTCTCGTCGTCCATGCGTCCCCTCCAGGATGCGTCTCACGGATGCGATGGCAGCTACGAGAAGAAGATCAAGGACTACAACTTTGGTTCGCTCATCCGGACGGACTCGCGGGACGAGTACGGCGAGAGGAATACAATATTCGGTGAGCGCCCGTCATTCACTTACGCGCAAACGTGTCTGATGTCATTCGTCCACACACCAGTGACACGGATACAGGTACGCCGTGATTACAGGCCGCAGGCTTGCAGCCGAGCGCTGACACTTCCCTCAAATCGCAGTTCTACGCGTTCGAGGTCAGTTCCTTCGCGTGCACCTTGATGCAGCTGTCCCTCACAGATGACCGTCTACCTTTCAGATCGCTCGCAACCGCCTTGGCCTCAACGACCGCGCGCACGAGCTTGCCAAAGCCGAAGCCGAAAAGGAAAAGGAAAAGAAAGAGAAGGAAAAGGCCAAGAAGAAGACAAACGGCAAGTAGGCCTGGCCTCGGCGCGCTGTGAACTGCGGGCGCAAAGTGTATTTACCAGGTGTATTCATATGGCTCGTCTATTGGACGTCCGTGTGGTGCGCGGGTCGGTTTGGCGAGACGAGGCTTTGGGTCGCTGCTAGCATACAATATATCCGGTAATCCGCAGGTATACAACAAGATCAATGGGCAAGATTCTGCATCGTGCCTAGAGATGGGGGTGCGGGGGCGCTGAGCGATGCAGCAGGGTGCGTCGGTGCGTCTCATAGCACGGCCTTCGCCCTGCAAACGAGCACACCGCCGTCAAGAGGGATGTGCGCGCCGGAGATGTACGCGGACGCAGGGCTCGCGAGGAATAGTGCTGCCATGCAATACTGGTCAATGCTGATCACTGAGTCCCGCAAGTCTGGACTCACCAATACCAGCCATGTCTTTGGGCAGGCCGGTACGACCTGCGTCGAGTGTTTGGCCTTCACATCTGTCTTTGGCGAGATAGGGATACGGCACGCACCTGTGGGGTTGGCCTTGCCCATGCTGTCACCGTGGGTTTTGAACCCGAAGGCGGTCATCCTGGAGGGAAAGACGCTGTACCATTGTGTCAGCGTATGCCCAATGACACTCACATGGGTTCTGCACACCTCGGAAGGACAGCGTTCACGCTGAACAGTTGATTGAGTACAAGATTTAGGAGCAGAAAAGTGGGGGGCATACGTGATGTGTTTCGAGGCGAGAGTTGCCGCGAGTTGCGATGTGAGGTGGTTCACAGCTGCTTTGCTTGTGTGGTCTGGGAGGATGGGACGTGGCGATGAGTGCATGAAGCAGACATGTCGTGCGGTGCTTACAGCTCCAGAGTCCGCTACCCTCTGCGGCGACGTTGGAACCGGTTGCGACCGGGACGACGCTTGCGACAGAAGATACGTTGATGACGCGCGCAGGGTCCATGTTGGTTGAATCCTTCGCGAGGACATCGGTCAACCTATGCAGGGCACGTCAGAACTAGGTCCCAGCTGCATACGCGAAGTATACGAACGCGACGGTTGCTGGGACGACGCATGAGCCCCAATGCCGGAACATTCAAGAGATGCGAGAGACGCACTGTAGAATATGCTCTTGACGTTCAGATTCATGACCCGGTCCCACCCGTCCTTCTCGGGGAAGCTGTCGCAGCCGTCTTGTCAATATAAAGCAGACCGGGTTAGAACTAACCGCACTTGTCGTATGGCGCGCCCCACGAGATGCCCGAATTGTTGACCAGGATGTGCACCTTGGACTCGCGCTCCTTGATGGCAGCCGCAAGGGCGTCGCAGCCCGCCTTCGACTACGCGCGCTCGTACCGTCGGTCTTCTGCCGTCTAGAAATGGATGCAATGGCACTCACCGTGAGGTCGGCGACGAAGTAGTGGCAGCTACCCGGGCCCTTCTTGTTCAGCGCGTCGCACACCTGTATCGGAAGCATACGGCATTAATCTTGGCATGCTCGAACAGGTGACGCGAAAGGTACGGCACCTCCTTGAGCTGCTTCTCCTTGCGCGACGCGATGTACACCTTCGCGCCGTTCTGCACGTATGCCGCCGCGAACATCGTCCCGATGCCGGATCCGCCGCCCGTCACGACCGCTGCACCCAGTTGTCAGTGGTAGCTGGGATAATGATTCGTGCCGGAGGGTACTCGCCGACTTTGCCCTTGACATCGAACAGAGAGGGTATGCTGAAGTCTGTACACCGCCATCGAGCCAGATAAGCTCCGTCAGCCCGCTTCTCTGTGGTCTTCGCTGCCTCCGAGAGCCAAGCCGCATTTGGAGCGCGTCCTCACCGTTGTCTGCCATTTGTAAAGGTATAACGTTCCGAGATTCACCAAGATACGAGCAGCGCTGGACCCGACAGATATCTAGCAAGTTCAAGCACTGAGCAGAGAGCAGGCAGCGGACTCTCGCGGGGCACAATCAATAAAAGGCACAGCTGGTTATATACCGCAGGGTCGGGATTCGTTCAAGACCGGTTCATTGACCGAGTGATGCCCGGGGCAGCACCCTTCGCGGGCGTCTCAGCAAGCCATGTGAATTACCCCGGATTGCGATCTTCCCGGGGTGCACCAGCGATCTCTAGTGATCTATCGACAGCTCGATTCCTCTCAACAAACGCATCGAAGGATCGATTACGTAGAAGACCAACACTAGAGTAAAACATAAATACCAGACCCGTCCTACTGATACAGCACACTACCGCTAGATCACCCTGCCTGCCTCTATAAACTCTTGCACAACATCTTCCCCCTCGCGACCTGCGCGCGGCACAGGTCCACCTCCGTCGGGACCGCAACGAGTGCCGCGACGAGGATGCCCGCCGAGTCCGCCATGCCGATCGCACCGATGCGGAACTCTCGCTCTTGCCGCGCCAGCTCCGCGTCGCGCTCGT
This sequence comes from Obba rivulosa, assembly GCA_001687445.1. Classification (NCBI taxonomy): domain Eukaryota; kingdom Fungi; phylum Basidiomycota; class Agaricomycetes; order Polyporales; family Gelatoporiaceae; genus Obba; species Obba rivulosa. Next base: position 260,066 of record KV722342.1, read on the forward strand.
CTGCGTCCACGCCCGCCGCGGGGCGGTGCTCCTGGCCCACGCGGTAGTACGCGTTGATGCTGTCGTATACAGTCAGCGCACGATTGCCGGAGGTGCGAAAAGTAGTGAGGGGGGGCCGGAAGAGGGGAGCGATACTCACTATGCAAGTCCACCACACGTGCCCTCGAGCGCGATGAGCAGGAAAACCATCCAGAAGCTCGCGCCGGGGCTGCTGTCGCCGAACACGCCCACGGCGGACTCGAAGCCGAGGAAGAGCATGATAAAGCCCTGCAGCAGTGCGGGGAGGAAGAGCAGGCGAGACGGGAGGGGCGGGATCCCGAGAGATATGGAGGAGCGCGAGAAGAAGACGGTTGTTTGGTAGACGAGCTGCCAGAGCGGGTAGTAGTCGCGGATGGAGTGGATGATCTTGGACATCAGCCAGGATTCAGAGGGGGAGGGGACCGGGTACACGAGTGTCGGGGAGATTCCCTGCAGCAGGGCAGGTCATGCGTCAAGTTGAGATGAATGAATGTAGAAGACATACCTGGTTGATGGTGTACTCAAACTACCGGGCAACGCGCGACGGTCACTTCAGCTAGATGCATGACGAACTTGGTATAGACGCACCAGATAAACACAAACTACCAGTGCATCAGCGCGAGCAAAATGCCAAACCTGCCAAATCACTCACACAATGGCATCATGTACTTCATCAACAGCGGCTTCACCAGCCTCCACTTATCCTGCGCGGACAGCGCCACATGCCCCTTCCTCATCTCAGCCCGTTCCATCTCCCCCTCGCTCCCATTCGCTCCCATCCCCACACCCTGTAGTGTGCTCTCCGCGTCGTCGGCCGGTAGTGGGACATAAGGGGTGTATGGCGATGGCGGGACGGATGGCGGCTGCACGTGCGCGTCGTCGTAGTCTGCGTCGTCGCCCATCCCGAGGAACGCAGCCGGGGGCGGGAGGAGGAGGAAGTATGTGATGGGGATGACGAGGGGAAGGACCTAAGGGGAAACGATGAGATAGGGCGAGACGTTGGGTAGGTGGTCGTGCATACGGAGGAAAGGCCAACGCCGGTGCGGACGCCGAGGTTGCGTAGCTCCCACCAAAGGAAGGCGCCGACTAGGCCAGCTCCTCCGGTCCCTGAGGCAAAGTATCTGGGACCCGTGTGTCAATTTCTGCAGAGTTAGAGTGTTGAGGTCTGCTGCTTACCCTACGCTGTGGCCTGCGACGGAGGGAGGATGGTATCGCGTCGAAAGCTGCAGAAAGGTCAGCTCGCCGAGACCTGGTAGCCAACGGTCGTTAGAACAGCGTGTTTCGTCGTAAACTCAGAGAATACTTGCCAGATGAGAACGACGCGCAGCAGATCCCGAGCAACCTCATCGCGAGGCTGTCAAAGAGCGCAACGACCTGCAGGACAGCCATTGGGTCTAGCCACATATTCGGGGAGTAGAAGGCAAGACCATACAAGCATGCCGCTGACACTGATTACAGTGCATCCCACTAGCCGCTTCGCATAACGTATCCGTCCTTTCAGGATATATGGCCAGCCGAGCTTGGCGAGGAGGGCGGGGAAAATGTTGCAGAATGCGATGATGCCTTTCGGCGTGGATGGAGGGACGAGGTCGAGTGCGGCGGACAATATAATTACATAGAGTACTGCAAACGACCATCAGTGAGGGAATGACAAGGATTGCGGAATAGGGCGCGCACCATTGTTAATTAGCCCGAAGAGGAAGAACGACAGGCCGAGCTTGACGAAGAGCCTCCTCGACCCTGTGTCGACAAAATGAGTCAGTGCCATTCGGTGAGGCGCGCAGCACGCACAACGCTGGATCTGTGGGTGGGGGTAGAACAGATGGGCTCGCTCTGTAGTCGCGTGGTATCCTCAGTGTAGGCGCGGGGGACACACTACTCACCTGCTGTCTCCTTCGCGAGCGGCCCCTCAGATATGCTATGTGCAGGCTGAACGTCTACGCCAGAGACGAGGGCCGTCGTCTCCGAGTCTTCGTCCCCGAGCTGTCCGCTAGTGGCGGCACTGAGGTCGCCGCCACCACGCGGCCGCACAGAGATATTAATTGGCTGCATAGGTATGCGTTCAAGCTGTTCCAGGTCACGGGTGGTATTGAATGAGATATCAAGCATCAATAGGCTGCATAATAGTGGTAATATTGCACTGTGGGACTGGCCCAGAGAATGTGAACAGTTCTCTCGAGTCTCTGAGCTGGCTGCTTCGAGAGTCGAAAGCCGCCGAACAGGGTATCTAGGCGCCCATGGAGTCGGCGCTGGCGCCACGCGGCACTCGGACCGGAGTCCCGCAAGCCCGCGCTTGCGAGTTGCGAATTCACAACTGAACCATGCCCGGGACTGATATCACCTGTGCTTACTTACATGCTGGACTGCGCCGATTTGATCATTCTCGTTCTTGATATGACGGCGTTTACAATTTCTGCCTTTTTGACGACTCACAGCACACCGGTGACAAGCCTATGCAGCAGACCTTATGCAGCAGACCTTACTTTCTTCGCGGCGCAGACGACCAGCGGAGCAAAAGCTGGACGAGTGTAAAGTGACCGCATATGATGTAGCCCTCAGCTCTATATGTGGGCGAAGTACCGGGAACCTGTGGGTAACGTCAATTTCGAATTGACTTCGAAAAGGTCATGTGTAACCAGTGCGTGTGGTGGGCTGGTCGTTCTGAATAAGAACGAGAGTGGCGTGAACTTGTCCAGCTGGCGACTATCGCAGAAGCACGAGGCATCCCAATAGATGCATGGCTGTTATGGGAGTCTATTGTATTTTCAGCTCACGAACGTGGAACATTAATCCGCGCTACTTTGCAGCATTGTGACGCACACTTCTATCACAAGGCGGACCGGAATCTCGAACTCCTTTTTCCTTGTGGCTGTTTGCGATACTGTTCCACTCATGTTCCGTTTTGCTTCCGGCGCCCGATCGAAGTACTTCGATATCAGAATTTTAATCCTCACGGGACATGTCAGGCTGCCTCTCAAATTACCCTCATTGATGTGAGCAGCTTCTTCACCAGATTCCAGGGGTAGGTGCTCCACTTTCGATGCCAATGTCCAGACGACGTTATACAGGTATAAGAACCGGATATCACACTGGCCAGTAACCGCGTAGTAGCGATGCCTAGTGCTACCCTCCCGCAGATTCCCCACTATGAACCAGCACCTACTACGGAAGAGCCCCGTGTGTACGCCACAATCCTTACAGAATACTTACTTAACGCTATCTATTGTTAGTGGAATATGCTGACCTCGCGGTAATCGACTTATCTAAGGCGAATGCACCCGAGGAGCGATCGAAACTCGCAGTGCAGGTTCGCGAAGCTATGACCACTTCAGGGTTCTTCTACGTCATCAACCATGGCCTCACTCAGGCCCAGGTATTGTGTACCCCACTAGTTATGACGGATATTGTTGAGTCAGAATCGCTCGCAGACTGCCCGGATGTTCGATATCGCGGACGTCCCTTTCTCACAGGTGCCTGACGATGAAAAGAGTTCATTCCAGGCGGACATCAAGGCAAACGGATCCTATCAGGGGTACAAATTGCGCCAATATTGGGCGAGCATATTTAACGTCATACATCGCATTCTGTACGGAAATCCTCACGATGTCATTGTAGCACATAGATGGCGGCGTGCGAGATCAAATTGATCAATATAATGGTGCGTCCTATGTGCTGTATAATTTGACGATATTTATCGATGATATCTTCATAGTTGACCGAGATGTCATGAAGAAACAGCATCCTAAGGCGCTACTTCCCTTGATTCCGGAAATTGCTTCATTCGCTCGCTTCAACCATTTTGATATTCTCCACCCTCTCCTTAGGTATGAGTCACTTGTCATCTGAGAACCGACCATACTGACCACAGTATGTTACCTGACATATAGGCTTTTCGCTCTCGGGATGGAACTGCCAGAGGACACATTCGTAAACGAGCACAACTTCGATGCTCGGGGAGAATCGTCGGGTACGTAATGTATAATCCTTTAGGAGACGAGATCTCACTGCGTCAGGGGCATAGTTCGCTTCTTGAAATAGTATGTACTTCGCATATTTCGACAAAGTATGAGCAACCTGATCATATCTCACGTCCAGCTACCCGCGCTCGGAGGATGACGAAGTAAAGACAAAGAACGTGTGGTTAAAGGGGCACACAGGTCCGTCCAGTCTTCCACGCAAGCAAATACACCTGAAAATCAACGGCGTGCAACTCCTACCAGACTCCGGAAGTGTAGCCATTCTCTGGAGCCAGCCGGTAGCCGCGCTCCAGATCCTTTCTCCCGACGGCAAATGGCGATGGATCAAGCACGTCGAGAATGCCCTCGTGAGCAAACACTGCCACGACGATGTCTTCCGCCCGTCTCACTCTCCCCGCACTACAGGTGATTAACACGGGCGACGCCTTGGAGGCCCTCTCCGGCGGGTTCTACAAACCGATGATCCACCGCGTCGTCCAGCCCCCGGCTGACCAGCGCGGGTACCCACGGCTCTGCATCTTCTACTTCGCTCTGCCGGACGACGACGTAAAGCTCGTCCCGCATGCCGAGAGCCCTGTCCTTCAAGAGCATGGCATCACGCGACGCTTCGAGGAGGCGACCGCGCCGACGATGGAGATGTGGCGCAAGAGCCGAGCCTCCACGTATGGCCAGACGCAGCTCAAGAAGACGGAGGCGGATGTGGAGGAGGAGTTAATTGACGGCATCCTCGTCAAACACTACAACTAGGAAGGGATAGCATGCATAAAGGTGATTTGCGCAGCCACGCAGTTGTACGATGATACGGGGATGTAACTGATAGTCTTACATATCACACGCCAGCGAGTGCATTATGCGTCTACTGGGCTGTCCAACTTTACCATCCTGCGATCTGTTCTAAGTCTCTGTTTATTATGAGCCTGGGCGCCATGTAGAGCTCCTGGAGGCTCAAGCGAGCTGCGCTGCGCGCGGATAGACGCTCATAGGCTGACGCCAGCTTGCGTGTTGGGAGCTGTTGGGAGCTGGTATATAGCCACTATCTCTCTCTATAACCCCATCGAATATTCGCCGTAAACTCTGAATGGTCTTCGACTAATAATCAGCTCGGCACTATTTGACGCGGACGCAGACCTGCCGAGTCTGGGGCTGCTTGCGTGCATGGTATAGGCGCGTTTTCGACACAATTTTCGGATATTGTGTCTGTTACACTCCTAACCCAAGGCTTCTTTTTCCACTTCTACATACACCCCCATCTCCTATACCCCATCCGATCTAAGCGGAATGTCGTATCATCACAGAGCTTGAGTCCTGTCTACTACACTCGCCATCAACACGTGGACATTCGCCCCTTGGGCTTTGACCAGTTAAAAGCCCTTTTCGACCTGGTCCATCTATTGACTATCTTGCTAATGGAGGTTATGCTGATCGAAGAAATATCTCAAAGTACAATATCCATGCCCACGTTCCTGAGCAGGGACGGTAAGCGTTGTTCTGGATAATTGAGATGGTTGATATCGCAATGCACCATGCCAAATATTTGGGTCCGTGACACCTTTTGCAGGACCATTTCTTCCGTGCTAATATCTGATGTCTATTCGTATACTCGCTCTTGTCTTTGGCTACGCGCTGAGCCCGTCACCTTGTGGGCGCATGAGTACCTGCAGCACATATCTCTATTGTTGCAATGCTTCTCGATTCTGAACCGCGTGCTCGTCTCTGAATATGGCTGCGTTCGTGAGAGCCATCCTACCTGATATCCAGCTCATATCAATCCCCATTCGCTTTTATCCCCAACCTCTACGTCTCGCCTCTTTTCTTAGCGGTGCTCTGTTATGCGTTCTGACCACACTGTCATCAATATGACCAACGAGCCATCCGATGTACTAGCAGCTCTTGTTCCTGCTCTTGCAGAATCGTGGCAAGGAGGGTCTGTGAGTATTCTCATATATCTCAAAACATCAAGAGATATCTTACCTGGAATGAAAGGCAAACGGACGTCGAAATGCGAAGAGGGTCGGTGGAACATTTGCACCAGGTCCAAAATTTGAGGTCTGTTCCTCTTCTTTACTTTCGCGACCACTGAAAACGGACGTGATACTGCAGGGCGCGGATTCATCCCCTCCAAAGTTCTGCGGTTGCGGAGGGACATCTAAACAGTGCTCTTGCTTTCCGAATACCGATAGTATCAAAGTCGACGATGATGCTAGGAAAGATGCAGAGCAGGCGGCTGAAGAGGGATGGACGATAATTGACGATAAGCTTCGCAAACGGGACGAGGCTACAGTAAGAGCTTGGAAGGAAGAGATAGACACGTCCTTGATTTTCGTATGTCTGCCCCTGAGATTTCTCTATCACGCTTCTGACACATACGCATCATCCTTGGAAACCTGCTGCTCTATTGCAAATGTCGCATTCTCTTTAGGCCGGTCTATTCTCTGCCGTGCTGACAGCATTCAACGTTCAAGTCTATCCGTCTCTACAGCCAAATGCTGAGATAGACCTGCAAACGCAAGTCCTCGTCCATCTTTCCGCACAGCTCAGCCTTCTCTCTGCCGGGGAACATTTTGTGTCCCCTGTACGTCCCGCATCTGCCAATACCGCCCATCCCACTCGACCAATCGTCTACGTCAATGCTCTCTGGTTCTCCAGTCTTGTTTTAAGCTTGGCTGCTGCTTCGACAGGAATCGTGATCAGACAATGGCTGAATCACTTCATTCACCCGACTTCGTCCTCCTCTTTACACGGCGTATATATCCATTGCATTCGCTGGGACCTCGGCATCATATCTTGGCATGTACCTACGATGCTCAGCGTCCTCCCCATCCTCTTACAGCTCGCCGTGTTGCTCTTCCTCATAGGCCTGTCGGTACTACTTTGGACGTTGAACACCAGCGTCGCCATTGTCACCACCATCCTTGTGGTTCTACTATTGGCCTTTCAGATAGGAACCACATTCGTCCCATTCTGGGCCCCTTACTGTCCGTACCGCTCGCCCCAGGCATTGCTGGCATCTCGCACGCTGCATTGGCTGCGAATGCAATGGATGCAAAGAAGACAGCCTGGCGGCGACATTATTCTCAAAATCATCGCCCTCTTGTACCCCGCCCTTGTACCCACCCTGCGTAGATTGTTCAATGCTGTACCGATCACTTCAAACGTGAGGTCGATGCATAAGGACTGGGTAGCAGCTGAACGAGCTCTCGTGGATGGAGAGGGCAAATTTCTTGAGAAAATACACGTGGAGACGATGCACTGGGTCAAAGCTAATGCGCTTCAATGTGCATATTCTTTCCTCCTCGACGACGCCCTTCTGACAGATGCGATTGTACCGTGTCTCGCGGATCCGCGCGCAGATGGCGACTTGGTGTATCTCCGCTTGCAGAGTTTCACAAAGAAGCGTGCAGTGTTGCCATCTATTGCTAGGACAATAGTCGGGGAAATGGCATTGAAGACGTCGATCCTCGTCACGAAGGCACATCGGGCCAAGTTTGTCGACATGTGCATCGGCTACTATAAGAACGACCTTCACATAACCAGAGACGCAGTTATTGGTCTGATCAACTTGGCAACCCATTGCTGTCGAGATGGGATTTTAAACAAGGACCTTATCACTATACTCCTGGATCGGGATTTGCGAGGATTCATGCTCTATGATGTACCCGAGATGGGGGAACGAGCATTGCTCTCGCAGCTGAGGGTTGACCACAATCGTACGTCACATGGTTGTTTCTGCTAATGCGTTCATTGAATATTGAACATTCACATCAGTCGTCAATTCGATCATGTCAGCAGCCTCCCTCAGGCTCGAGTCCCCAATTCGCATGCGCACTACGTCAATCCGGCATACGATGTCTGCATGTCTACTCGCCATGTTCCTGGCCTGTTCTCTCCCAACGACATGCCTCCGACAGCACATCTCGAGGACGGCCATGTCTGATTTGTCTGTACGACCTTGGAACCAGCTTGCTCGCGACAGGGGAACCCGGAGAAACGCAGCAGACCTAACATTGCAGTGTGCGCAGCGTTTCATTTATCTGACGCACCGCATGGATCAAGCGGAAGCGATTATAAAAGATTCGAATAACGACATCAGCGACGAGACCCGTATACTGCGCCTTAAGGAGCTCGATCAGCAAGCGTTTGAAGTGCGTCCACCACCAGCTAACGAAACTCGTCTGTACAAGGATGCCGGCGTCTGACATGATATCCGAGAGGACTTCGTATCTAATTATTTTTCTTTAGGGTGTTACACTTTTAGGCGGCTCTGCATAGTATACTTATGAAACAGCCGTCACGCATGTCACCCGTAATAGGCCTTAAATCAAATTTCATTGCCCCCCAACTTTGCCGTTTAGGTCCTTAGCAGATTCCATAGTATACGTCGTGGTGACAATCATATCTTCCGGAGGGCCGTATCTGTCCTTCCCTTCAACCTTCAGACTGACGTGTACCCATTCTGCATTTAAGCAGTAATCACACGCGAACCAACAACCGTAGGCTATGCTACTGGGAAATCTGATCATCTAGCGAAGTAAAATTCAAGAAGTACTGGTTGATGCACAAAACGGGACAAAATCAGAAATTGGAAGAGCCTATTCCAGCCCTTGTACCCTTGTTCAAGACCAATGGTTGAGTGGAACATAAAGGTTGAGCATGGCGCCATGAACTTACATTCTATATAGCGCGCTTAGACGGATATCGTTGACGGCTTGGGTCGATACGGTTTCCAAACATGTCTTGGAAACTGCGCACATACAACTGACGAACGCTATGCTGGTAATCAGCGTCGATGACACGATGCGTACTAGGAATCGTGAACACCGAGGACTTACAGCGTCCGCGAACGTTGCTTTGACTGGAAACGCAGCGCGGCTGATCCTGACTGAGAGCTTTGCAAGAGGCTTGATATGGATAAAACAGCATCACTACCGATGTAGATCGTCCTCAATGTGAAGGATTACCTCAGAGGTAGAAACGTCAGACTCAATCTCTATCTGCCTGTCGTCCGCAATTTGGGCAAGACCCTCCGGATCGTGATCACGAGATCCGCGACGTCCATCGTTTCGCGGTCCGGCAGCTGCCTTGATGACTTTCGGTCCTATAAGGCGGCGGTGCTTCATCTTATAGAAACTGAGGAAAACACATTGGCTAAGAGGGGGGTCGTAAGATAAGGATGCATGGTTCGAGGGGGGACGGTCATGGGGCGTGGGCTCCTGGTCCTCGAGAGGAGGGAGACCGTAGTAGACAGATTCGTGATTCAAGATCATGGAGGGATGACCGTAGTAGACAGATTCGTGATTCAAGATCATGGAGGGATCATCGGTAGATATGGAACGGTGAGATTCATAGTCACCTAATATTTGAGGGCCGCTTTCTACCACAGGTCGAATTTCTCCCTCATCCGTCCATAGGGTGGACTTCGTTGTCCACTCCGGGCCATATTCGAAGCTCATGGTGCCGACGTATGGATGATACTCCTTGGCAAACGTTACTGTCGTCCAGACTTTGGCTTTGACGCAGCCTCGGACGAAGACAATATCACTGGAGTTCAGTGCGAGGTGTAGTTCTTCGTTCGCCAGTTGTTGCCAAAAGGGGAAATTTTGGAGCATATATCTGGTCATGGGCAAGGCGAACTGCTCCCCCACCTCGTAGCGCTCTGCGTCCTCATCAAGATAGAGCATAGCGCCATAACCGTCGGCCTCCACAGCATACTTTCTCGGAAGCCCGCTGCTGAAAATGGTTGAGAACGTGGTACTAATTTGATGATGTTGCCATGCACTCACGGCTCACTGTCTTCCGTCGGGATCGGAGTCGCAGTTACAGTGGGACTGCATCGCATGCCGGCCGCAAAGGTATCTCGACATATTGCGTCATCTGGTAAGACCAGTCGCTCGAAATTTTGTGGCATCTGTAAGCCAGAATTGGCCGGATCGTATGGATCTTTCGTGGCGTTGAACAGGCGAATGAACTTGTCGTCTCGAATGTATCCGACATCGCCTACTTGTACCTCGCCGCTTTCTGTAGGACTTGGATGCCACAGAGGATATCCTAGGCCCAGGCGAAGCATCTCATCGATATAGACATCCTCGATTCTCGCCATAGATTGAGTCTGCGTAATGGTACGTAGCAGTCAGATGAGGGTGGAGAGCAACTGGGCTCAAGGCACAGCCCCATCTGCATGTCAAGTAGCACAAAGCGAATGTCAACAGACACAAGAATTCCGGCTATCTCGGGCCGAGACGGTCGTCCTTCCGTATAACTTCCACATAGCACAAACATTATTGAATTCACACGTGAGCAGAGCTATACAATATCAGATAGATGTCCGGCATGCATAACAGTGCGCCATGATCGATCAGGCCGAGGAGTCGGTGCAGTGTCGAGGCGGTGAGAACTTTGGCTCGGAGGGCAGCACGCGGGCGTCGCCGGGTCGGACCGCTCGGGTGTTACCGGGTTGCTCCTTCAGTCGTCGTCTCAGCCTTGAAGAGGCCCCTTTTTTCGCTTTTTTTTTTTTTTTTTTGAAATCTACTCATTTATATACCGCCCACAACAAAAGGCCCTTTGCTGTCTCGATGCCCTTTGCAGTTTGCTATGCTTCTGAGCTACCCTAACACATGTGTTCGACCGTAATCAAACATGAACATTTGAGTACTTTGACCATTCTCTATCAATGCAACCCTTGTGACCACACTGCTATAGCTGGCCAATCAGTCAATAGGCGGAAAAGTTGCCTTGAATACTCATGCGCATGGGGGACTTGCTTCGCGCTCGCGGCTCGACGGATCCGCAACCATTATCCATCCGCATGAGGAATCCTCGTGTCCGGCTATTTATATCTGGACTCAGACGGCTCGCCTTTTTATGTATGCATTCGAAAATGTGCATCGGTGCCGCAGCTCCGATTGGGATTGTTTACTCCAAAGACGACGACGCCCTTCCTGCACGCGCATGCAGGCGCTGCTTTCACCAACCAGCCCAGTACGCCCAGTCCTGCAATGAGCGCAAAGCTGCAAGTCGACGCAACTCTCATAGATCCCGCCGGATGGAGGCCCAAGAAATCCCGATTCTTCCTGGGTGACGAGGAGCTAGTAATATTCAAGGTTGCGTCGTTAGCATTACAGGCACCGTTATACTGAACGAAGCATTACAGGCGGAGCACACGCTATTTAGGGTCCACAGATACTTCCTGGGACGAGACTCAGAGTTCTTCCGTGGCTTGTTCTTGTGCCCTCCGGGAAAGGGAGGCGCCGAAGGGAAGACCGAGCAGAGTCCTATTGAGCTCTATCACGTTACTGCGTTTGAATTTGAATGTCTCATCGACTTTCTATATAATGGGTCGGTGTCTCATGGTGGTTCTTCCATTCATCTATACTAAATTCCGAGTTACGTCCAGAATGTACGACTCAGTTTCTCGGCCACGCACTCCCATACAATGGACGGCGCTGCTGTCCATATTTTCGCGCTTCATGTTTGACAAGATACGTGTAATGTCAACAAACGCTCTAGAAGCACTATCGCCTCCCCTCAACCCCGTAGATCGGATCATTCTATCCATGCAGTTCGACATACCTCACTGGCTGAAACCAGCTCTGGTCGACCTTTGCATGCGCCAGCAGCCTTTGTCAGATGTCGAAGGGAGACGCGTGGGGCTCAAAGCGAGCTTGCAGATTTCCAGGGCGAGGGAGAGGTTCAAGACGGCCTCGACAAGCGCGGATCGTGCCATACAATGGGTCGGGCAGTGGTGCTACACGTGTAATTCCCATCGGCCGCATGCGTCAAGCGGTCGATGCGTCAACTGCAATCCCGGCGAGACCATCGAGAGGGATAGAGAGCGTGCAAGACTCATCGTTGAAGATATGTTTTGATCGAGCTCACGAGAGCATTTCCCGTCCTGTACGTTCCCATCTGTAACGATTCCTGCAATTGAAAATCTGTGGACCTCTGGGGGTGGACCTCCTCGGAGCGAACAGCTAGTACACACAGAAATTTGGGATGGTATATGGTGCAGCTCCATAACAAATGAAACAAATCGTAGTTGACAGCACTTATTATCTGTCCCGGGAACAAATTGTAAAACGCTGCGAGTGTTGGGCATAGTTGAATGAGAAGCCCGGGTCATAAACAAGGTACTCTACCTCGATCTGCAGATCACTCGTCTATCAGAAGAGCTAGAAATGCCCCTGGACCTTATGGATGCTGTGAGTCGTCCCATGTCGCCGTGTTCTAATTCGTACCCTTTGTCGTGATATTTCTGATGTCTACGGAAATCGAGCATCGTCAAAGCAGTGAAGACGATAGGGGCTATGAACTTCAGTATATCTACGTTTTCCCGTAAAAGGCGACCCAAGAGACCAGCCCCATCTTCCCACCGGTCTGTTGAATCCGAGAATAACACTGTTGTATAGCGTCGATCTAGAGTATGCATTCGATATGCGCGGTGAACCCGGTTGTTGTGATATCATCGGCGTATGCATTGGCGCATAGGTATCCGAAGCTGTCGGGATTGCCACGCATGTCTAAGAAATCTAATCCAGCAATGGAATGGGGCGGGATCAGCGATTTGCCAGTGAACACGATCCATCGATCAGCACAAGAAACCCCGAGACTGGACGGAGGTCAAGGGCGGCGAGAACTATTCGCAGGTTCCGGAACCTGGTATGAATATGGTTCAAGCTTAAAACTTCAAGAGCCGCGATCGTCGCAGTTGCGGCCCAGGTGCCTTGTAAGCCTAATGCGTCGCCTTGTCCTTTCCACGAGTCCGGAAGCATCATCTCGGCGTGGTGATCTGCTTCCGCATATGGCTTGATAACGCGGCGCCAGACTTCGCGCGAGATAACACAACCTCAGGGGTCATACATGTAGGCCTTGAGTGACCCGTTGTGCTCCATCCACACTAACCCCCTTCTCTCACCAATCTGTGTGACAGAGACATACACGTCTCATCGAACTGACATGTCTTGGAACATTCCGATGCCTGATCCACCGACGTCTGAGGACTTCGACGCCAAGAACAAATCGGTCCAGTTCTTCTTTCCTGCGGATGAAACGGTCATATTCAAGGTAGTCACTTATCGTTGTTCAGAGGTACGCACAAGCTGATGTGAGGCTCGTCTCAGGCGGAGGACAAGCTCTTCAGGGTTCACCGCTTCTTTCTGGAGCGTGACTCTGAATTCTTTCGTGGACTGTTCTTATGTCCGCCGGAAAAGGGTGGCGCAGAGGGAAAAACGGAGGATAAACCAATTGTGCTGGCGGACGTCACTGCCTTCGAATTCTTGTGCTTATTGAAATTTCTGTACAATGGGTGCGTATCTACGATGTCTTCATGATGGCAAATCATTTTTAAACTAATGGGTGAACATTAGAATGTATAAGGATGGTCGTAATCGGGAAGAGTGGATCGCTCTCCTGACTATCTCGAATCGCTTCTTCTTCAACAAGATTCGCAAGCTGTCTATCGCAGCGCTCACCAAGCTCATTCCACCCCTGGATCCAGTGGAGCGCATCGCTCTCGCAAACAAGTGCGAAATCCCCGAGTGGAATGAGCCTGCATACGTCGATCTCTGCGTCCGCAATGTACCGATCACGGATGCGGAGGCGGAGATAATCGGGATATCGACTGCATTCCTTTTGATGAAAGCGAGAGAGGAGTATCGACGACGAACTATCAATGGCAACATTACCTTCTCTTGTGGCCATGAAATCCCCGGCTTAGCATGCTTGCAATGCACGGATTCTGGATACGGGCATATTCGGAGGGCGGCGGATACGATAAAAGTCCGCGAGAATGCTAGACACGAGAGATCACAGGCGATCTCAATTGTCAAGGCCGTTTTTCAACCACCCTCACAGCTTGGAATGCGTTGAAGTCATCTTGTAATAGTTCTCCTTCACTCACGGTCGAGTCAACTTTCACTCACTCCCATATACCATGATTGGGGGCTTTCCTACGGCACACTCATAAGATCACGATTCGCATCTGACTTGTACAGATACAACTACATTGATTGCGACGCTTCCTACGTGATTACCTTGAATACAGTTCCGGCATTGCAGCTCTATGCACAAGTCCCCAATAATAACTTAGTCGAGGCGAATGGTACCGGTCTAACAGGTCGATAATCAGTCACGTCATCGTATATCAAGGAATACACAGTGGACCCACGTTAGCGTCGTGAACGATGGGGACATCCCGGTTGGGGGGCGAGATGGAGACGGCAGCGGAAGTGCGAGCAATGTCAACGAGGTCGACATCTGTACACGACCCGTGGTCAGCCATCTGACCACCTATAGGCGCGTAATACTTACCATCCTTCTTCAGCGCCTTCTTCCTGAACTGGCGCGCAGCGCGAATGTCCTGCTCAGAGACCGAGTTGGATCGGCTCGTCGTGGTAACGGCTTCCTCTACCTCCTCCTGGAGCGGCGGGTTAACTGCATCATCATTGCGTTGAGCGTCTGCGTGTACTCCAATGGCCACGTGATACGCACCTCCCGCATCCTCAAATTCGCGCTCCTCATCGAGCAGCGCACCCTCCTCGAGCTCGCGTTCGTGCTCGAGGGAACCCCAGTTGTAAGGGCCTGCACCTCCTTTGGGGATGTGTCTATCCATGCCATTCTTCGGCTCGGAGTGGTCCTTGATGATCGCGCGAGGGTAGGCAGCACGCTCGGTACGAGTCATGATAGAAGATGTTCAGTCAAGAGGATACGAAAGGAGACTTGGAGAAGCTCGAAAAGAGGATGAGTGCAAGTGGTGGTTGGCAATTGCGAGGGTGTATGAGGGACTGGAGCGGCGGGAGTGAGCTTATATACGCAGGAGGAGCCGCTCCGCCAGATCTGGCCCCTCGCGTGACCTTGGGCAGACAGTGGTGGAATTGCGCTTGGGGCTCAATTTCGAGCCGTTTCCAGCGCCTTCACTTCCCGACTAGCTTTCTGCCGCCGTTCTCTTTGTGACTGCATTTTGCGTCCTTTTCCATTTGGATTTTATATTTTTGTCGTCGCATACATTGTTCCTTCGTTATTACCGATAATTGGAGCGGGTAATATCACCGAGAGCCACAGACAGTCGAAGCTGCGAAGATTTGGGCGCCTCAAATGACATATGCGGGGAAACGTGGGAAAGTCACGTCGCCGGCAAGTCCCGACGCAGGCCCCGACGCGCGCTCATCAGGCGCTCTCCCTTCCACACCACTTGCAAGTGCGCTTGATACCACGTCCTCTTGATTTTCCTCGATTATACCTTCCTGTCAACATCATCTCGAGCTACTTGACTGGCTCGACTGAGAATCTGGGAATATGTCTGAAACCCTCAAACAGAATATACAAGTAGGGTTGCGACCGTCGGAACACGTCGAGGTCGCGCTCGAGACGCGTCTGGCCTCTGATCCTGCGCTGGACCCCAGTCCTGACCGCGATACCCGTCTACAGAATCAAGCCGGAGAATCCAGAATACTGGCTGTTATTTCACATGAATACCCTGGGAAGGGAGCGGAAGACGGATGGTACGTCCATCTCGGTAGTCGGGTACGCATACAGGCAGCTGTCATCCCGATTGATTGTACCCATGGTCTGTGATGAAAGAAAGGCGCGAGAGAGGGTGTATGGCAGGTGCTGGGGGCTATTGAGCATAATACGTGTTGCACTGATGGATTCTCCCGACACTACACTGCTACGTCAGCCATGTTGGTGCGCTGTTGCACCTTGAGTTTTGGGTCTTACATCTGGCATCTCGTTTTATGCTCGATAGTAGGGTGTACGAAGAGACTACGTGGATACTGACAGGAACCTGTTGGAACTTGAGGCGCGCCGTGCTCGCCAGCTATCGTATTAACGTGGCGTGTCTGAGTTGACTTCTGCATACAGCATCTTCATTCTGAAGCGTATATCACGGAGGACGTCGTACGACGACGAAGAAGACGACTATGCCATAGAGCAAATATTTCCCATCGTGGATGGCTTCAGCATCACCATGGCGCAGCCACGGCGCACGACGATCGATCTGCGTGCATCACTAAGCGTTGCCATGAATCAGCCACGCACAGGTACGTGGCCCCACTTTGTGGCGCAGAAGTCGAATGTACACGTTCTCGTCCAGATGGACGACTCTAACAGAGTGATTCCTCTAGAGCTCACTCTGACGATCACCCCGGGGCGCAATCCCACCGCAAGGCCCATAACGCTCCTCACAAACGATACCCAGGGTCTGCGCGCCCTCTTAGCGGAGTGCAAACGCCTCAGGGAAGCGTCAGGTATGGTTCCACGCACGGCAGGCGAATTCTCGGGAATGAAATACTGGTGTCCTGACGGAGTTCTTGCCCGCAGTTTCACTGGCCGCTGTCGACGCCGCGAACCATTTCTTGTGGGCCAGCCTGTATGCCTCTCACCGCGGCCCGCCAACCTGTGCGTGATGCTCCATAGGATCTGCATGATAGCCGGTGTGAGAACTGATACCCTGCTGCAGCATCGCCACCCCCTGATCTCCGCGAGCAGCGCAGACCGTTGCTCAGCCGCCTGTCTGCTGCGAGTGCCGGGATACCTGGAGATGAGTCCTTTGATGTTGATCTGATCCGCGAAGAGTGGATTCGGAGGCGAGTTCGCGAAGATCTGCTCGTCAAGTACGATGAGCGTACGCAGCTGAGGTAGGTATTCATCGTTTGTGGTTCTGTGCGACCGCTATTTAACCATGTACCGACGGTGTGTCTAGGGTTCGAATAGGGACATTCAACGTGAATGGGAAAATGCCTTCACAAGACCTGTCATCCTGGGTCGGCGGTCATGAGACGGGCACAAGCTTGATACCTCCTCTTAAGGACTTCTCGCCTTTGTCTATCGGTGAGGTCGGCCGGAGCCTCATGGAGCAGCACATTAGTATGTCGAACTGACTTCGATTAAAAGTCGTATACTCACCCCTGGTCAGCTTTGACGGAAGACAAAGGCGAAGAGCATCCGATGTCATCGGACTTACATACGATCGCCAGTCTTCCAGTGTCTTCGTGCCCGGAGGTGTCTCCTGCTATCTCCTCGAGGGCGACGCTGGCGACGTCCTCATCAACCAAGGTCCCACTCGACGAGGGAGAACATCAGGCTGATCCAGATGTACTAGTCTTCGGCTTCCAGGAACTCGATCTATCAGCGGAGGCTCTACTCTACTCAACGAAGACGGTGCGCGAAGATGCTTGGTGTGTGGCCATTTTCGCCGGTCTGGGAGAGAAGGCTGTCCTGTATGAGAAGGTAAGAGATCGGCCTCGTACGACCTCGCGGGACGAGATCTTCATCTCGGTGACGTTGCAGCTAGCGTCTAAGCAGCTTGTCGGCATGCTGTTGGTTGTCATCGTCAAGAAACGTCTCAAGGCGCAGTTCGGCGATATCAAGACCTCGTCTGTGGGCGCAGGGCTCATGGGCGTAATGGTACAGCATCCTATAAGCTGCGGAGGCAGGCACACTAACGGATTTCCGGTATGCAGGGTAACAAGGGTGCGACGGCTGCGCGGCTGACGTTCACTCCTTCCTCGTCGGCGCAAGCTCCACGCCCGCGCCCTGTCGTCCTGACGTTCGTAAACTCTCACTTGGCGGCCTTCGACGAGATGTGGGAGAAGCGTAACGCCGATTTCCACGACCTCTCAAAGCGTCTCGTGTTCGAGTCCACCTCTGTCGCCGACGCCGCGACAACCCAGGGCGTAGGCTATCCTTCGCCGCCGGCGTCCCTGAGCGTGTTTGAGTCTGACGCGCTCTTCTGGATGGTATGTCCTACTGCTGATCTCTACTATGGGCGATACGCTCAGCACCGCCCCCGCGCTGCGGAACATCCAGGGAGGTGGGTCGCGGGATCCCTCCACCTCCACGTGTACCTGGTCGTGTGCGCCCGCCTTCCGTACTAACGCGGGATTGCAGACCTCAATTATAGGATAAACTTACCTGATACCGATATCCGCAGTTTGCTGGCCTCGAAGCTGAAACAGCGGGACCTCGATATCTTACAGCAACATGATCAGGTTAGTCTTCCTCGCATGCGTGACCCGCTGATGCTCATGCCACCCAGCTTACACTTGCTATGGCAACGGCCCTGGCGTTCGAGGGCTTCTCGGAGACACGAATCTCGCATCCTCCGTGGGTCCACCCAGTTCCGGACGCGGAGATTGCGACATGTCTGATGCCAACCTCGGACACGTGATTTAGGTCGTACCGATTCGGGAGCGGTGTGGTGGTAGACCAGCTCGGCTACGACACAAAGTAAATTAAGCTCATATCCCCATATCCCCGTTCGCCCATTCTGATCGTAACCTTAGACGGAAACCTGCATGGACCGACCGTATTCTACACATGGCCGTATCGCCGCTCGATGTCAAACAGGTTGCATACACCAGCCACCCTCAGATCACCATGAGCGACCACAGACCTGTGTCGGCTGAATTCCACATCCGTGTGCGTACTGCGCGTCAGACGATTTTGCGATGATAGCGGCTTATAGGCTTTCCCAGCTACCCGTCATCGACCGCTCACAGCATGAATCTTTCGTTCAGGGACTGTGGCACATGGTGGAAGGCATAGAGAACACTGATGCCGTTCCGAAGATTAGACTGAGCAGCACTGCCGTCGACTTCGGGAAGATTTCGTATGTCGATGGACGTTCCTTCTGATCGACGTGCTGGAAGGATAACGGTGTTACAGATATAGGCGCCGGGTGGCGCGGAGCCTCACTCTCGAGAACGTCGGCAAGGTGTGTATATCTTTTTAGACTTCGCTGTCAAGAGCTGAAGAAGGTTGCCATTTCTGTCAGGTTGCTTGTACCTATCGTTTCGTGGCCGCAGTTTCGGGTGCTTCTGTCCGTAAGTGATACCATCACCCTGTGTAGCGCGTGCGAAGTACTTACGCGGGACCGCCGATTAGAACCCGCCTGGCTTGATATAGATCATGCTGCCGTGAGCATGATTCCAATAATCCAATATACATATTCGTAACCCAGTTGCGCAGGGTTTGATTCTCCCTGGAGAAGCAACATCAGTCACAATCTCGGCGTTCGTCGACAATACAACGGCAGCGCAGCTCAATGTCGGACCATCCCGCTTGGAAGACACCCTCATTCTACATACAGCGCTTGGTAAAGACCACTTCATTTTGGTGACCGGAGAATACCGTAAAACGATTCGCGGCTTCCTCCCGGACTTAGCTGATGGACCTTTACGACAGAGCGCACATGCTTTGCCACCGACCTTGCGTGGCTTGTGCGCCTACCAGGGCCAGTCCGAGCGCTGAGGACAGCGGAAGATCTGCTCCCGGAAGCTGATGCCGTCACTGCCCCCAGAGAGATCATGCGCCTAGTCAACTGGTTGATGAGTCATGCTACGGACGTGGCGAGTGTCTTGCTACTTTCGGCTTGTCTGCGGGTAGTACTGAAGTCGACATCAGGCGGGGCTATTCGTGACAGCCGGAGAGGAGGCCCTGGTCGAGGCCATACGTGAGGTCAGACGCGTCATCCGCAAGCTGCTGCTACTGCGGCATGGAGCTGACGACCAGTCTCATCAGAATTTGGACACAGGAGCTGACTTTGAGCTCCCATATCCTGAAAACGACGAGCGGGTGGCAATAGCTTTTGCTCATACTCTGCTGCAACTTCTCTTATCTCTGCTAGAACCCGTCGTGCCTTGGCATGTACACAATAGATGCATGCAGGTTACAAGCAAAGACGAAGCTTACGAGGTACGCATACCGCTGACTAGGTCATCCATCTCGTGATCGACATGTGAAATCAGGTTCTGGACGACTTCCCGAGTGCATCTGTCAACGTAAGACCACAGACATTCCGTGAGACACGCTCGGCAGGACGCTTATTACTGGACTACCACCTGTCAGGTCTATATTTCCGTGACTGCGTACTTGCACTTTATCGGGCAACAGCCAAAGACCAAACCAAATATGGACGAGCGAGGTGCGTATGGGTCGGATTATATGACTAGTTGATCCCGCGAATGACGGTTGTCATCACGCGGGTACAGTGGCGATATTCACATCAGTGCTCCTACGCGACAAGCCGGATACACCGCAGTCTATCTCAATAATGGGAAAGCGAAATTTTGTTCGATACTTTGTCGAGTCATAATGGTCATCAAATGCATGCGCTGCATAGAGCTTTACCATTGTGAGGTGAGAATAAGGTAAGATGCAGGATTGGCAGATGCGGAGCCTCGACAGCCATGCGTGTATTGAATAGGATGGACTACAGGACAGTTATACGTTGCCTAAATAATCTAAGAGTAGGCTATAAGAATAGGGAGGAAGATTATGATATTTCTCGATGCGTATGATTACTGAACCTGCTACGTAGAGTGGCACATGCATTGCCATCTCAAATTAGGAAACGATGATAGTCAGAAGGAATTGAAGGCAAGTTCTTCCTTTGTCTCCAGTCTACTTCTGACTAAATTTCGTTCGTCAGAATTTATGCCTTAAATTTGAACAAATTTAGACTAACACGGGAGTATAAGTGCATGCGATACCGCGACGTTGGCAGTTGGCACATGTCTGTCGACCGTCGCATTTGAGTTTGCGGCCTTAATTTTCTTCAGTATCGATCAGGACGCGCCATGCGGCGATACTTACCTCGGCAGAATTGACAAGCAACGCGAGTACGCTTCGGAGTCTTGGGCATTGAAGTGTAATCATCCTCAGAGTCAGAGCTGAGATTGTTATTTTGACTCGAGCTTGCCTAGCAGCGGCGTGTGAATAATATTCCTGTCTTCGCTACGAAGAGGAGCTTACTTGTGCGGTGCTCATCTGTGAGGATATTCGATAGTGAGGTTGGGTGTTTCTGTAGGGAATGGGTACTGTCTTCCAATCGCTATTTATATGCACTAACCCTCATAGCCATACTCAAACTTTGTTCCGCAGCTCACTATCTTGGAGAGGAATGCTTCGGCTGTGTTCCAGTTTGTATGACAAACGAAGACGATCGCTGATTCGCACTCCATTGACTCTAGTGCGCCACCCGGAGCTCAAACCCGCTCGAGCTTTCTCGGGGTTTGAGGTACGCTTCAGCGTGTCTGACTCGTTCAGTTCTCGAGATGATTTTCACTCGAAGGGCGGCAACTAACAAGGCGCTCGCTTTCGCAAGCGAGAGTGCCTAATGCGACTCGTTTCAACTCGCGTGGTCCGTGAGTGGTCCGACGCCCGTGGTACACGGTCGCGCTACGACATCCCGCGGGCCGCCAGGGCGGAGGTGCGGAGGTATTTTCCCGGGAATCTATTAGCGATCCCGATAGCAGTGAACAAACAAGTGATGACGCACTACCGCCCTTACGTCCAGCACGGGAATAGTTTGGAATCAGGTCATGACGATGAAGGCCGGCGGAACCCTGGAGCCACTAGCAGAAGGTGCGTGATGCACGTCGTCAAGCGGACAATGTCTCGCCTGCCATCCTGACTGTGCAATTTTGCACGCACGATGTACTACGCTTGCCAAAATAGGAAGTCAGCGCATGCAGTCTGATTCCCCATTGCAGATTTGCGGCTGAGGCTGTGTAGTATCCGGCGTAGATCTAGACCCAAGACATAGCGAGGTGCCAACCGTAACCCATAGGCAAACCGACTTCTGAAATGCCTGAGTCATACGTTCTAAATCCGACGTGCTCGATTATCGTGCAGTTCCGAGATTCCTACTTTCGCGCTACGTAGACATCTTCGACGTCTCTAGTCGTAATCGCGGAGATATGTAGGACATGGGAGACGCAAACACCTGAGCATCACGGGGCATCGTGATTGCACAATGTGTCTTTGCAAAACCGTATGCAGTATAGCGGAACGTGTAACCGACCACAAACGATGGACATAAAAGGAGAATGCGGCGTCGGTTTCAGACGGCCGCGCGATGCAAGTTGCCGACATTGCAGGTACCCTAAGCGCTACGGGATGAAAAACTGAGAAGCTTGGCCAATGGAGCTAAAATCGTCGTAATCCGGAGGGGATTCTATCCTAGCTCGAGGGCCAGGTGGGTGCGCGGTAGCAATCGTCACTGGCACGGACTGCAGCAAATGATCTGAGGCGTCCTGCGACGTGAACGCCACTGCCTTGAGCGGGTATATCCCCACAAAGTACTGCGATGCACCAGTGTCACCGACGAAACTTCGATCAGCTTGGGGCTCACAGCAATGACGTTGTGGGGAATTCGGTGAAACACTCACGGAGAGTTCAAACTCGCCCATCCTACAGCTCGGCTTCAGGGCTGGGTTGAGCAGTATCTCTCCTTCTAGTCTTTTGACATTGCCGCGGCCGCTCCGGGATGTTGGCCACCAGACAGCCAGCTTGGTATCTTGGATCGCCGGCTGAAACGCAACTCCAGTGGGCGCCTTTCCGCTCATGCCACTGGCAGCACTGGACCCCATGGACACTTGACGCAGTAGACGCACTACTGGAGCCCGTGAATCAGCTAGGACATGAAGCGCTTGCAGGTCGTCGGTTTGCAAATCCATGAGGCACGGAATGACGCTCCCTCTGGTGTAACACAGCTGATCGATGAAGCCGCGGGTTAGACATATGACAGCGCACGCAGTACATAGAGCAACCCACAGGTTTTGCGAGAGACAACTGTTCATAATTATGAGGATTGGCCGTGTCTCAGAGTCCGAGTATGTCAAACTCACTGTACAGGTAACATCCAATTCGCGTGCGTGGAATATCGTTCCTCGGATCATGACAGGCATGAGAGTTGTCCAGCCCTCGGGATCTTCTTCCGGACCTAGTAGAGACGTGTTCTCGAGATACGAGATTTGTCGGAGTAGAGATGGAGCCTCTGGACAAATGATAGGAGTATAGGCGAAAACAGTGCCAACTCTGCTCCGAGGACTCGTTATCAGCGCATCGCCGCGGCGGCTTTGGGCTATACGTACTTTGCGTCTACATGGAACAACCCGCGACGCACACTAGCAACAAGCTGATACTGGATATGCACTCTGGCCATTCGCTCCGAGAACGACGGAGGCAGGCTGCACGGCTCCGAGGAACCGCTGCGCCATTTCATGTCTACAGTGACGGGCAATGCGAGCGAGAAACGCCAAGAACATGATCCGCGAAGTCTGCCATTGGGCTTCGCAGAATTAGATTCGCCAGCGGGTGCTGCAGGCAAGCCCATGGACGGCGACCATAACTCCTCGGAGAGTTCGAGGAATGTGAATACATCCGTCGCAGACGTTGTGAGCTGACCCGTAATCTGACAAACTTGTTAATATTTTGGAGAGGGGGATGTGACGACTCCATCAGACTTTAGAACGAGGTCGGGAGTGTCATGGTCTGACGTGGCGGGAAACCCAGCACGCCGATGCGCCCAGAAAAGCTATGACTCACCGCGACAGACACAGCTTTGATGCTCTCCTCGTCCTCCAGTTTCAACTCCACGACTCCAGCAACATCATCGCCTTGAAAGAAGCTCGGCAGCTGACTTGACGAACGGGCATGACTGACGACCTTTAACGTCATCCAGGCAACCCCCTTCCTGCTCGTTAGACAGTAAGAGTGCTCAGTTGTTGGTCGCGACACATTCATTCTCTCAGATCCGCCACGTCCTGAAATAGAGGCCTGCCCATCGTTGGCATATCCTGCCGTGGTGCTGTATGGCGGAGACGATAGATCCATGCTATGCAGATGGAGGTGAGATTCTGGAAAGATCCTAGTCTCCTGGAACTCTGTGAGTCTCTGATGCATTAGCTGCCATGGTACGTTCTTCCATATGTCTCCTCATGTCCGGGTCGTCAACTGATAGAGCGGTCGATAAAGCGGAGAGCCGCATGTGGGCAGCAAGTCGAGCACTAGAAAGGAGTGACCGCGAGGTGTGAAAGTTGCCAAATTTGTCCTGTCACCATGTGCACGCACAGTGTGAACCATGTGGACGTTCTCAGACCAAGGAGACAGATTGGGAAGGTTTCAATGAAGAGGTCCCTCCACAGCCATGAAAGTTGACCAAAGCAAGATCCTTAGTCGCCAACGCCCATGTGGACCACAGCCGACCCTGAAGCTATGCTTGGACGCCGGTATCTGTTGGTCGTTCTTTCCGTGAACACGATTGCAGTGTCGAGCCCGGGCTCATGGACGGTGCGCGGCCTCATGAGCCTCGTTGCATCTATCACCACTGAATCGCTGATGTCGAGGAGGTCGGTCTCGGTGACTCAACAAGGTCGCCTGCTCATCGGAGGCAGTCTAGGTGTCATGTTCTGCTAGGAAAACTTCGTACAATCATGTTGTTCTAGTCAGTGAAGTTGTCTCTATATTGGAACTATGCGCTTCTGATAGAACGGGTATCGACGTACTCTGGCTGGAACAGGAGGTCAAATTTGTTGGCTGTTGCAGATATCACCCAGCGGGCAACATGAAGTACACGTATCATAGACACGGCACGCTGGACGTCAGAAATGTGGGAATCCTACATTGTGAGTGCCCCAAGCTGATCGAGCGTGTATGGAACTAAGCATGTTATCATGTTGCCGCAAAGCTAGTAGTCTATTGCGATTATTGCAACATCAAATGTATGCCAAATTGACAGATGATCGCAGGCGCAGATAGCAGGCTCACTCTGAGCCTTCGGAAAGCAAATACGTCGACTGCGATGTGGTACGAGGGGGTGCTCGGTGGCATCTCCATTCTGACAGTCCTCAAGAAATCGGAACATTCGACTGCCAATCAAGTTTAGATCTCCGTGTAGATTCCAGCAACTGTCTCACAGTACTTGACGTTCAACGATGTTGACACAGAATTTCTCTCTCCTGAACCGTCCTCATTCTTGTCAGTATCCTTTGACTTTGGTCGACCGCCAGGAACTGGGTGTCTCCTCATGTGATGGACTGCGTGTTGGCTTGTCACTATGATGTTCTTAGATGTATCATCAGGCTGGGTTCGCGCTACTAGTCATCTCGGAATTCTGACGGCTCGGTCTACCTGAACCACCCCACTTTGCCTGACCTTGCTTGCTGTGGCAAACTCTCGCTCAGCGCAGCCTCATTTTATATTATGTTCTCCTGATAACTCTGCGGTCACTCTGCGACACTCAGCTGAAGTCCTGCTGCTATACACCTGTGTCTCGTTTGCTCGTGCACCGGGCACGAGGTGTGCGACATTCAAATGCGGCTCGCCCATAGTATCCGAACCGGCCATGCTAGAGGCGTCTCGCATCTCAGGCAGACACATAGTTACGTGGCTCTCAGGGCCGCTCGCGTGTATCCGGCAATCTGATGCGTTACCGGACCGATGGATGATGGGCGCTGAATGGCAAATGCGGCCTTGAAGCTCGGTATCCTCGAGTGCCCGGTGAGAACAAGCACTGGATTCAGGTCCGTCGTTCCCTCAAGTACTGGTTGTCGAAGTTGTCGCAGGTCCTCACAGCTGTTAGTATCGCTTGACCTATCAGTATGTCTGTGGCGCTTTCAGTACCAGGGCGCTACGACTGACGACATCCGCCCTCATCCGCCCTGACGCTCTGCGTTAGAGCGTGACTTAACGCCAACGCATCGGATCTTGACCCGCCTGGGATGTGACGATATATCAAATCAACTCTCGGGATTGCTGACATAGTAATCAGATGTCTGTTACACCTTCCTCTATCGGCTATGTGGTGGGGTTGATACAAACTAACCGCAAACCATGTCAGGTTCCATGGTCCAGAACGATGTCCATATGTAATCATCCGTGATTTCCGATGGCCAGCTTGCTAACAAGAGTACGACTGTCCGCTTCACGGAGGGATCATGATCGGCCAGGGTCAAGACGCCGACTTTCCACTGGTATCGCAGCTAGGCCGTCATGATATGATTTCCGCCGCTGACTCCCACCGCACTGTGTGATGGTAGTAGTGAGTTCAAAACTATCTCTCGAAACACTGCGATTCATGCGCGCAGCATGGGGTGATGGCGGAATTCAATGATTATGCCGATGGATTCGTAGTGACAAATTAGCAAGGCCGGTATGAAGAAGTAAAGAACCGGCACGACGGTAAGTCCTACCAGCTGATTTGAGATTACCATGCATCAGGCTCGAAAACGAGGAATAATCTCACATGTCGGTCTCTGGGAACTTTGACTTTCTAAATAGACCCATTTTGGCCATGTTGCGACCCGAGGTCAATCTATCGTTTCGTCAGAGTCACCTCATTCGGTGAATATACCATCTCCATGTGAGCAAAACTGCTATACCCGTCACCCAGATGCACTGATCGATGTGTGAGAGACAATATGTTCGTGAAGTCCACTCCAGTGTCCGTATTAGAGCTGCTAGGCGTGAGTCGTACTTCGCGACGTAAGATTCGAATCCGACGAAATGGCACTATGCTTAGTAAGTTCCCCTTCTTCAGCCGTGCAAGACGATTTGAACCATCGTTATGGCCATTGATTCACGGCATTATACCATAGTAGCTAACATGCTTGTGTACGTACAATGAAGATGTTGACGGCAGCTGTATCCCTGCAGGGGAGCTGGTGAACATCAAGGGAGCCTGTGACCCGTGTTAGTTGGGACTCCAATGTACGGTTCCGTGGCCAATGCTACGTACACTGCGACCAGCTCCAGCCGCCAATGATGATTCGAATGTAGTCTCTACCAACAAGAATCCTGAGAGATGAAGACATGAAGAACCCGCAACTCGCAGTCGGCCCACATAACCCGAAGTCGGTGAAATACTCGTTTGACAGTTCAGAACAGAACGCTGCCGATGCCAGCCGACAGGGCCTGCAGCATGGCTTGAGTTGAATAAGATGATGAAAGCCTAAATGCAGCATTATCACGCGCGATAAGCTACCCTGATCAGAACTCCTGATTGGAACGGGAGATGTTGAACAAGATGCGGAAAGCGGAGTCGACAAAAATTAAAATGCAACAAAGATGCGCTGCGTTGTGCTGTACTAACAGATGCCGCCATGATGATACACAATCACCGTGTAGTGTGGCACTCACACAGCCCATGAAAAATTGAGCTCGCAGTCTCGCACACCCACGATCATCCTCATGGATCATCTCCCAAGACTCTCAGCAATCATGAAATATCTGCATTGGCAGATTAGCCAAGAATGGAATGGCCATTGACCACTGAGACAAAATTCTAAGCCATGGCCGCAAAGGCTGTATGTAGATATGTCCCCACTGGTGGTGGCAGTGATGTGCATGACCCCGGACCCCGAAACCCGGCAATCGTCTGGCCTTTGCGCTTGTGAACAGCGCTTATCCTTCTGGTTTTCAGCATGTCTACAATGCCTGCTAGATTTCAGAATGCGAGGGCTTGCACACAGGGTTCACACACATTGACCCCCAATGTCATCAGTCCATCGCACATCACTGGGTGGTGGGGGATAATTCCGCAGGCCGTTCGCGGGTCAAGTGATCGGTTGCAGAATAAGGCAGTTGATGCTGCTTAGGCTCCGCCTGAACTCCGCCTTTTTACACCTAGGCCAAAACCTTACACGAGTGTCAAGACTTGAACTCTCATCCTAAAATTCGACGCAGTAGTATAGCAACAGAATTTGAAACACCTTCTCGGCGCAAAGAGGTTGCCGTGGTTCACATCGTGCAATCCGATTTGCTCTAATCTGCGAAGTCGGTCGCTCAAATTGGCGCTGCTTGGTCATATGGCGACTTCACCGTCGTTCTCACGGTGTGTCAAACAACTCTGCAATCAAGACACTGAGCTCAGCTAATACCCTTTCTCCCGACTCCTGCTCCTATATTATCTCCGCAGCGCCCTGGTGGCGTCACCCGTGATGTGGTGTTGCAGGATAACAGCCTGTGTACACGTGCTCACTGTAAGTGCATTCTCATCTCCTTCAGCGTCCCTATACTGAGCTGCGAGGAGATCGAGCTGTCAATAGATGCCATCGAAACATCATACCACTGTATGTAGTGCAGATATTCATTACATCGTCAATGCAAAGATGATTGCGGCTCAATTGGAGCCGGAAACCAAGGATGCATGCTGTCGATGAGTAATGAGCAGCTCGAGGTCAAGCAATAGCAGTCAGGTAAGGATCAATGCATATCACAATGGAAATGGTGTTTGATCGAGAAGAATGGGACTCTTTTGGCAAACGCCGTCCAAGCGAAGTGATCTGAGCGACATCAAGCCAGAAGAGGATGGGATCAGAAGCTGATGAACCTCAGTGACTCGAATCATACCGGAATACAGCTGGAACGCTGTCCCTCTCTCGGAGAACAATAAGATTCGATTCCTAGAACATTTGTCGGACTGTGCCGACAGAAGCGGTTTCATCTTCGAGTCCGCTAATTCAAAGTGTAGGGTCCTATAGTAGGGGTGAAACGGCGCTCATTGCTCGGCATGAAATTAAGACAGTTGAGTGCACACCACACCAGTTTCTACGCAATTGTGTCAGCGACACTCTCGAGCACGCATTTCAACTAGGATTTCTCATGACACATGCGGCGCATGATTCTCGTACGTGAGTCATTGCTTGTGTCTCGGAAGGGCAGTTCTCCTTTACAAACAGAAAGGATGATGAGTGGCGAATCGAAGTTGATCCAGACCGAATTGATACGATGACCTGGTGGAGGCTGGTGAGGCTGGCCGAGAGGAGAAAGAGCCCAGAGGCGGTAGACGTCAACATGGTTATATACGGTGTGCAAATTGTTACGTGGCTATATCAGTACGCAGTCGAGCCAGTGATGGGTCCCGAAAGAAATTTGCCCCTTACCGATCAGCGGAGACATTAGTCAGATCTACTACGAGTCGTATTACACGTGGCTTGTGCACACATGACATGTCGAGGTCTATCCGATTAGGCCTCGTGAGTTTATGAGATAGTTGGCATATCCAGATGGCAAGAGTCTGAGAGTGGGAATGCACGAAGTCATGCAGTGAGTGCGAAGGGGGCCGACGTCCAAGGCGTGGAATACTAGGCATCATCCGATACAATAGAGCGCATTGCGCACGATTAACAGGTACAGTCCAACCCAAACACAGACAAGAGAAGAAGCCTCGCGACGGTGAGTAAACAAAGACAGATGCGCTGGAGACCTAGTATGGTGTCGAGCCAGATGGATTTAGAAGGTGCCCGTGGTTCGAATAATACCAGGTGGGAGCGAAGTAGCTCCATACATGAATCCGATAGAAAGCCAGGATCTACATCAGAAAGCTCAGCTGTCGAACAGATCCGACTGGTAGCGGTGATTTGTGACCAGCAAAGACACGATCAAGTTCTTCCAAGCAGAGCATCTAAAGATAGACCTGTTTGAGAGGCAGCACGAACAATAAACTAAATCAATGTATGACAAAGCAAGGTTTCCTGATACCGCGTCTTGTCTTCGACATCAGCGTCGTTCAGCTTGTCACGGAGGCTGTCTTCGAAGCCATATTCGTGTATTTCTGTTAAAACTAGAGCAGGAGTAAACCACACATCAGGATACCAAATATCTCGCACGCCGAGTCAGCGCGCGCTGCGCAAAACGCCCTGATCGGCAGATCGACTCCGTTATCGGCGGCATCCCGAAGACGATCTCGTCGGACGTGCGGAGAAAATTGTGCAGTCCATGTAGCTCGGATGCGAATGTCGCTCCGCAACGAAACCGTAAGGCTTGTTGATTGCACTTCTAGCGCTCCCTTGGTGGCCGGGACTTTGGCAGCGCCGCAGAGACTGCCACGCAACGCAGCATTGTCTTCCTATTGGAAATGCACAGGTAACCGCTGATTCGAGTCAGTACTAGTCCATCACCCTGGAACCTAGTGGCACGAACCTTGATGGGTAAGCATATATCCACCAAACAGCGCCGTCTCAGAGCTGCGGCGAGCTGTGGAGTGTTGCGTGTAGCAGTCACATCGGAACACAGCAAGTACGCAGCCTATCGTTGTCATCTCTTTCCCATTGTTTGTGCGCCGTTAGATCTGTAATCATGAGATACGAGGATTTGTTCAAAGCAGTGCTGCGGGAGTTAGTGCTACACATGCACCTTCACAGTTGCGCTGACTTGTTCAGGACATGTCTTTGCGCGATCGCCGCAGCTGCGACTCAATGACAGTAGCTGGTTTCCAGCACTGTCACTACACCTGTGGCAACCATGCCAAGCCACTGTACGCCAGTCTTTCGACGCTCAGCTCGGTATGAGTAGACTGTCAGACTTCATTCTGAATATCCGGGCGTCTTACAGAACGTACAATTAGACCAGCACATGGCGACCTCAGGTAAAATTGGAGGCAACTGGTAGTGCGAACAAATCAAAGCATCTGGGAAATGGGCAGAGCCTACCAAGCGCTCTATCGTCATGCTAGGCAGGATAGCGTCTTAGGCAAGTCCCCAATTATATAGTGACTATTACGCCAC